>JAOPSE010001589.1:0-128186 GCA_029449295.1 Zea luxurians | reverse complement strand
ATATCAGTTATATTCAACTGCCAGTAGTTTTTCTAGCATTATAGTTTTTCAAAACCAAACAATATGTTTAGTTGAAAATAGGTTTTTCAAAACCAAAACTTTGTTTTGAAAATATGTATGTGACCATATTATACTTAATCTTGCTCCGATACAAGTTGTGGCAGAACCTACCAAGTTATTGGGCCCACATGCACCTGCCCTAGTCTCAAAGACCTCAGACGGCTACGCATTAACAGGATCCGTCCGATTGTCCCAAGGACCTTAGATAAACCACTTACAACCAATATCGCAAGATTAAGTAAACACAAATCACACACCAAAATTTTGCAGTGGAATTTCTTTATTACAAAAGGTTACAAGTTACAACAAATTTACATTATGTTTATCAGAGTGGTTACAAAGTGATTCAAGAAATAAACTTTGAAATGTATAAATTATTTATAAGTTTGAAATATATGCTAGCTCAATGACAATCCTCAATAAGAAGTATAGAAGAGCTGCTTTAACCTACAAGAAGGTCATGCCCACCGGCGATTAACATCATCCACATCAGCACAAATCTAATACCTGCAACAACATGGGTTCGAAAACCCTGAGTACAGAGTGTACTTTCGCAAGTCTTACCCGACTATGGAAAAAGACTCTTAAGGATATGCTGGATTTGGGAATCAAGGAAAGGCTTTTAGCAAGAATCAAACTTTAATAGTTTGCAGAAAAGCTTACTAAAATGAGTCCTTACTTTCAACATTTTAAGGCTAGATTAAGTATTAATAGACCTTGTTTGCATCTAGTCTAATTTTATCATCACATTAATCAATACACCATGATTTTTGCTCATTATGATTCCATCCATGACTTAGATTGCAGGGTAGTGACCAAGTCTTTATGTCCGAGAAGTAACGACGATCCGAATCGATTAATACCCAGCTGGGGATCTCCAATCACATGACATATGTAGCACTTAACCCTTGCATATGTCAACTTGCCACCGAGGTTCTTAACACCGAATCAGGTTCACGCCAACCGAGAGCATAGATACACCACCGTCCAGCCTCTTGCCACGGAGGGTACACGCTACTCTCGCCATCTCTCCACTCCCATTGCGTGTTATCTTATTCTGGTATTAGTCTGCCCAAGGCAAAGCTTACCCATGATGAGCCATGTGACCAGTTAAAAGGTCCATGATCAGCAAGCCTACATTTGCTATAATCCTTAATCAACCTGGGTAGAACATCACATGTTCCTAGCCCAAGTCCCGATTTAAGTACTTCCATCCTTAGGATTGTTTGTGTTCCGTAGGATGAAAAGAGCATTATAGGGAACTTTGTAGTAAGATCCCATCACGCTCCCAATGAAAAATATTCTTGCAGTTAGAAGCCATCCTTCCTCAGGATAAACCTGAGCTAGGCATTAGTGCAAAGGACAAACTCTATCCGCAAGATTTACCTCTAGGCATGGCTAAGAATTTTTGTAAATCATATTGATACTTCACCAGAAGTATCTATAAAAGGAATGGATTTCAAGGTAGCCAATGCATCAAAGGGTTTTCAAGCAATTCCTAAACCTAATGCACATTTCGCTAGACTTAAAGTGTGCAAAAATCATTTAAAAACACAAGGAAAGGGGTTGCATGCACCGGGGCTTGCCTGGAAGAACACTAGGTTAGTGCTTGTTAGACGACGTCCGCTTGATGATCAGCTTTCTTCCGATACTTGTTCAGTTTATCCATTTTCAGCTTCGTCCATCCGCATCACGTGATTAATTATCGTACCTAATTGATTTGCATAATGCACATCAATGCATATAGACAGGAATAGTACGAGACTAAATTTTGCTACACGGTAGAAAAACTAAACAGTTAAGGGCGAGGCACATAATAGCATGTAAAAGAAATTACTAGGTGTCGAGATCACATTAAAACTATATTTATGGTATTTTAGCTTAATCAGATCTAATTCTAACAGCAAACCATAACGAACCATTTATAAACACCATATCTCTCTTGACTAGAGCACAACATCTAAACTCAGACTAAAAATAGAAACCACTCTATTAGCTTCTAGAATTACTATTCTCAGCTATTATACATAAGTCCCATTAAATTAAATATTTCATGTGTTCTTAATCTAACAGTAGAACATTATCATACAACGCACAGTTTCTACGAAACTACTTTCCTAACTAGTTTGGGTAGCCACAACCAGGATAAAATAAACATTTAGTCACGACTACTAAATAACTCCTGATTATCAATCTCGCGGAAGATTTCTCTCGGATAACGCGCGATTCGAATTATTTTACCCCAAACATTTTAGTCGTCAATGTTCAAATTAATTTGCCCGGGATAAAATCGTAAGAATAGATCGAGCTTCCGAATTCGTATTCGCGTGAGCAATGAATTTTAAATAATCACCGGACGCACAGATTTTCGGAACAAACTATGTTCCGAACATCATGAAAATTTAGGAAGAGCCCGGATAGATAAAAACAAAAACGATGTCGCACTCGCGACAGACGAAACAGATGCGATATTAAAATCGCGATAGGCGAAGATGTTTAAAAATTTAGCATCTGTTTTATCCACTGATATTACGTGCTTAAATCCATACTTGTTGTCGAGCAGAATATAAACACCAGAGGTGTTACAGCTATTACTTAACCGAAATGTGCTAATATGATCGACACACTTACACATATCTCTGCTAATGTCCCATGCCTCATCATAGCTTTCTCATCAGTGTCATCATCATGGAAGAAGACAAAGCTAGTTTTTTGTTGCATGTGTTTTGTTTTTTTTTCGTGTTTTAACTCGTAAAATGTATTCTAATAATTTCATATGAATTTAGATCCATAGCAGAGGTCTACATAAAAAAGATTTTGAGATTCTAAATTACATGCTGCTCTATGATATAATTGACAATTATTGTTGGCGCCGATCTGGTCACCAATCACTGCGTTGAGAATCGGTGGCGATGCTCTCTGCACAGGCACGGACGGTCCAGGGTCAGGGGCCGGACGGTTCGCGACCTGGAGCAGGGCTCAGGTTTCCTGCCTGATGGGCGGGACGTTCCGCCTATAGGTCAGACAGTCCACGCGTGCGCAGGGGCGGCGAAGTTCACCGACGACGTCTGAATCTCGCTCCCGGGAGGGACCCCTTCGAGGAGGAGAGATCCTAGGTGTTGTCTAGGGTCGGCATGCCACCCTAGACACCTCTAATCGACGTAGAGCTAAAGAGAAGCGAATAATTTAGGGATTGAGAGGCTAAACTAGAAATAAACTAGAACTATTCCTAATGCCTAAGATAAAAACGAGAGAAAAACTGATTATTGATTCGATTGTTTATGATTAATCGGTCGTATTCCTCTATATTTATAGAGGAGGTGGCTGGACCCGTTACAAACTAATCTATCGGGCTAATTTCCCGAATTTAGCTAACAACCATAGCAAGAAACTGGAACCCTAATTGGCTCTGCGCGCGCGGACTGTCTGGCCTTCTGTTTTGGTGCCCGACATATGCCCCCTGCCTTTTGGCGGAGCTGAGCGAACCAAAAGAAACTAACACGATGTGATCACATATGTTTCCTTAGGCATGTTGCCACATACTAGGATGATACTGCTTGAGAAAACACCTATTTAACGCCTTGGGCAAGTGTTTTCCTTGTAATGTTTGCAACAAGTAGGCATTACCGGACATCACATGCGTGACTCTGTAAGGGCCTACCTAGCTAGGCGACCACTTCCCAAACTTCTGGTCTTTGCTCCTCAGTGGCAGGACAGTCTTCCATACCAGGTCCCCCACCTGGAACGATTTAGCCTTAACCTTCTTATTGTAAGCTTTGGCAACCATGATCTTGTCCTTTTCTATTTCTCGTAAGGCTATCACTCTCTTGTCGGTCACTTCATCATCATTGTCCATCATTGAATTATAATAATCACCGACAGTCAGATCATTTTGCTTGGCGAACCTGACAGCATTTAAACTTACCTCTACAGGTAACACTGCTTCATGCCCATAGACAAGCTCAAACGGAGATACTTTAGTAGCACGGTGTTTAGATATTTTATGAGCCCATAAAGCTTCGGACAAAATCCTATGCCAATGCTTAGGATGATCAGATATCTTCTTTTTATTAGGCTAATTAATGTCCTATTACTAGACTCGGCCTGTCCATTGGCCTAAGCAAAATACGGAGATGAATTGAGTAACTTAATTCTATATAATACAGCAAACTCACGTACCTCCTTTGACATAAAAGAAGCCCGTTGGTCTGTAGTCAAAGACTAGGGAATGCCGAATCTTTGAATAATATGCTCAGTTATGAAATCAATTACCTCCCTGTGTGTCATGTTCTTCAGAGCAACGGCTTCAGTCCATTTAGTAAAGTAGTCAGTGGCAACTAACACGAACCAATGCCCTTTTGACGATGAAGGATGAATCTCTCTTATAAAGTCCAATCCCCATCCTCTGAAAGGCCAAGGCTTGATGATAGGATGTAATTCGGCGGCAGGGACCAACTGTAAGTCACCGAATTTTTGACATACTTGACATCCTTTGTAGTACTTGAAACAATCAGCTATCATGTTAGGCCAATAGAAGCCAGACCTTCACATCTTTGGAGCCAATTGATGGGTACCACAAATCCCTTCATGTACTTCGACCATGGCTAATATAGCATCACCTGGGCCCAAGCATTTAAGCAGGACGTCGTTGACTGTTAGGCGGTAGAGTTCATCACTCATTAACACATACTTGAAATCTGTACGCCGAACATTCATATCCGTCCTAACACTAGGATTTCGTAGATAATTAATTATGGGTGTCCTCCAGTCGCTTGCATCGGCTTTATTACGAGCTGCATCAATCAGGAGAACTTTCCTGGCAACCCCAGACGGTCCGGAGCTCTCACTCGGACGGTCCGCGACCTGGGGAATTGGTCCTATACCGGTTATCAGATGCTCGGTGTTGTGAAATTTCCCTCGTTTTATCTGATAACCTCATGCATCTTGTGCCAAATTGTTAGCTCTGTGATTCTCAACTCTTGAGATGTGTCGAATGCTGGATTCGTCAAAAGAATGAATTATGCCCCAACATTTTTCAAGGTAACTATTTAGGAGTATCATCAAAATATTGATACTCTTCTAATACTTGTTGGACAACCAGTTGAGAATCACCAAATGCCTTCACATGTTTTAGTCCCATACAATTTAAAAGTTCCAAGCCGAACAAAAGGGCCTCATATTCGACTTGATTGTTAGTGCAATAAGTTTTCAATCGGCTAGAGAAGTCGAAGGAGACATTACTTGGTGAAACAAGCATGATGCCAATTCCTTGTCCTTCATTGCAAATCGATCCATCAAAATATAAAGTTCAGGGAGCAACAGTGAGGTATGATATGTCTAGTTTATGAGCATCATCAATCTGATTTTCTACAATAAAATCTGCTACGACCTGGCCTTTCATAGATTTCAATAGTTCATAGGCCAAGTCATATTCTATGAGTGCATAAGCCCATTTACCAATTCTACCACTCATAATCGGGTTTTTTAACATGTATTTTATCACATCGGTTTGACCGACAAAGTTGTAATGACTAGACAGTAAATAACATCTACACTTGGTGCATGCATAAAATAGGCATAAGCATAACTTCTTGATAAAAGTGTACCTCATTTCAGCATCCACCAGCCTCCGACTTAGGTAGGTTACCACATGTTCCTTTCCTCCGGTCCCTTGCGTTAGAACAGCTCCAATAATATTATCTTCAGCTGCAATATATAATCTGAACGGTACTCCTACCTGTGGCGCATTTAACACGGGAACCAAAGTCAAATACTATCTGATGAGATCAAACGCTTCCTGCTGTTCTGCCCCCAGGTGAATTTGGCATCATTTTTAAGCCGAAGGAAAGGAGTGAAGGCATCAATTTTCCCGGCTAGGTTAGAAATAAACTCCGTAAATAATTTATCTTGCCGAGGAACTTCTGCACTTCAAGCTTACAGGTCGGAGGTCCCACATTCCGAATGGATTTAATTCGGTCAGGGTCTATCTCTATACCATGTTCATGAATGATGAATCCTAAGAACTTACCATCCGACACTCCAAAAGCGCATTTATGTGGGTTCATTTTCAGACCATACCGATGCATTTTATCAAAGGCTTTGCGCAAATCGGCTACATGAGAACTAAACTCAGCTGATTTGACTACAATATCATTAATGTAGACTTCCACAATGTTTCCCAACAGCTCGTAAAAGATCAAATTCATAGCCCTGATAAGTAGCACCAGCATTTTCAGACCAAATGTCATGACAACCCACTCAAATAAACCAATGAAGCCTGGACATATAAAGGCCATTTTAGACGCATCTTCTTCAGCCATGAAAATCTGATTATATCCGGCATTACCGTCAAGAAAGCTAATAATTCTATTTCCTGACGCATTATTGATCAATGTGTCGGCCATAGGCATGGGATATTCATCTTTAGGAGTTGCTCTATTCAAATTGCGAAAATCATTGCATACTCTAGCTTACCTGATTCTTTATTCTCCACCAACACAACATTGGAGACCCACTCTGCGTATCTGCAAGGTCTAATAAAATTAGCTTCTAGCAGCCGATGAATTTCGTCCTTATTCATGGGAGTAGGTATGGACAAAATGTTCTAGCTTTTTGCTTGAAAGGTCTGAAACCAGACTTAATAGGCAGCCGATGCTCTACTATCTCTCGGCTTAATCCTGGCATCTCAGTGTAATTCCAAGCAAAGCAATCAGAATATTCTTTCAATAGACCGATCATTTCATCTCTAGGATCGGTCTCTAGGGTCTTGTTCGCAAAAGTCGGCCTTGGAGTTTTACCATCTCCTATATCGATCTCCTTCAAAGGATCGGCCGACGAAAACACATGTCCTAATTTGGCAAGATCTCTGAATTCCTCTATTACGTCTCCCACAAAGGAATTAGATGATCTTTGTGTGACGGCGAACTGTCCGGTCTCGAGAGCCGGACTGTCTGCGACACTAGTTTTATGATGTGGCGGTCGCTCAACCTTATCAGCCGAACTGTTTTGCGAGAGACTAGACCGTGACCTCAGAGTCCGGACCGTCCACGACCAGGGACTCATTCATTCTATGTGTACTCATAATTTAAACTTTATTTAGGATTCAGCCGATTCTCCATCGGCTCTAGCATTATAGGAATGAACCCTTTTTTTATCTATACTTTGAATTGATAATCAAAAAAATCTAATCCTATGAGACATGTTGGCTACTTGTTCTCAAATGCTACGAGTTAAGAACAAGACAACACAAATGTTAATGGTTAAAGACCTTCGTCCTTCAAAGCATTATCTCCCTTAGGATATAATGATCTTCAGATGAAGGGTATGAAGGACAATCCTTCATCATCTCAACATGTAATAAAAAACAGGAACATGTGGGGTATATAAAAGACATGAATGATAATATCAAATTGTTAGATTATCTATCTTCTCATTATATGATCATAAACAAACATTAACAATATTGAATTACATTTGTACTTTCGGCTTGACAGAAGGTAAGAATCCAAGAGTGACGTGCAAGTGATTACAAGTCAATGTGAACAGTACGGTGTTACTGTTCATCTATTTATAGGCACAGGACGTAGCCTAGGTAAAATTACATTCATGTCCTTGACATTTACTATTGACTAAGGAATAATCTGTTGAGGACTAAGCAGTATTTTTCCCTTTAGGTCGGTTTCATTCTCCATCACCGTCTTTGCGCTAAGCCGAAGCTTCTCCATCCATAGCTTCAGAACTGATTTAACCTTCTTCCAGACCGCGCCTTTCATACCGCGCGCACCTTCATCTCAAAGTCGAAGGTTCCTGTAACAGTATATTGTACATGGAAAACATGTTAGTCGTGTTTTTGAGGACCTTCGGAAGACGAAGGCCCCCAATAGTAGCCCCTCATGATATTAATTTGTTCTTGTATCTAACAAATTCAGACTGCGACGTGAACGAAGGCCTTTAGCCGAAGGTCCGAAAAAACACCTTCCCTTCACTAGAATAGCGAAAGTCAATGACAAATGGGGCCCGCCAAGTTGCAATGCACTAGGCATATAAATAGGAACCCACAGCGGCATCATTTGCTACGCCATTTTGTTGCTTGCATTATTTTCCCAAATTTTTTACTCTTGCTACCAGCTCTCGCTTGATTTTTGAGCTTCGTGATATACACAAGTGTCTGTTGCATGTCTGGAGAGAAGAAGATGTCTGAGGAGAAGAAGATGTCTGAAGAGAAGATGTCTGAGGAAAAGAAAGTTGTGGACCCTTTTATTGCTGGGTTTTACGAATCTATGGCAAAAACAAATACAGAGAAGATCACAAAGGAAATAATGGCGGATTTATCTGAAGATTCTGATGATAGCGATGACTATGATGTGGAAAGTGGGGATGAAGATTCTGAAGACCGGCCCTGGCGGCCAAGCCGTACCATCTTCAGAAAGTCGACCATTAAACAAAGTCAAATTTACGCCATGAAGGGAAGATACTTTCGTGACATGTCTATTGTGAGGGTTGGAGGAGACAGCATCGCCCCTGCTCCTGAAGAAAATGAAGTTGTTGTCTATAGAAGCTTTATGAAGGCGGGTCTTCGGTTCCCATTGAGCAATTTTTGGTTGAAGTGCTGAAGATATTTTAGATCTTTCTTCATCAACATACTCCCGAAGCTATAATCAGAATGGGTTTGTTTGTTTGGGCTGCGAGAAGCCAAGGGCTGGAACCGAGCGCGAAGTGTTTTTGCAATATTCATGAACTGTTGTACGAGATGAAGGCTACTAGCAAAGAGCAGTATCACAAAAACTTCGGTTGTTATGGATTCATTGCTCGTTCTAATGCAAGCTATCTGGTTCCAACATTTCGGAAAAGGTGGCCCAGGGCCTAGATGGAGGAATGGTTTTATGTAAAAAATGATCTGGTTAAAAGGGAAGACATAAAGGAGATTATCCAACTCCCCATCTGGTCTCGCTTTGGTCTTCGAAGGCCGACTGTGGTGATTGATAATGATGCCGAAGCATGTCAAAAGGCTTTCAGCAATGTCTGTGCTTTCATTGGTACAAGAGACCTGATACAAGAGCACATAGCCTACAGGGTATGGCCACTTGTGGATAACTGGGAAATGTCGAAGGAGGCTGTTGTGGGGTCCAACCAAGGTGAATTAATTCGCTTGAAATATACCTTTAGATACAGAGACCGGTTTGATAAACCAAATGACGACTAGCTAAAATGTATTGAGGCTACTAGCGACGAGTTGCTTGGGACATACTCCAGAGCCGAACATGATGCTTTGTCATCAGCCTTCGGGGGTCGGGGCAAGAAAAGGTTGAACATGGTTTTGATGCAATTGGTTTTATATATCCTGATTATTGCTATCCCTTTTGAAAGCAGGGAGAAAAGAGGAAAACTGCCACTTCGGCCATCTCTGCTGTGCCGAAGGACAAGAAAATCAAGGTTTTGACCCACCGGCCAAGATATATTGAAACAGCCATAGTGCTTGAATTGGTTAAGGGACCTCTTCCCTGCCGAAGCGGAACAAGCTGCTCCCGCCGTTCGGAGCGCTGAAGGATCGACTGTAGTGCCGAAGATGCCTATAGTCGGGTCAGTTGAAGCCAAAGATGGCGCGGCCAAAGAGCCAGAGTTGGAAAAAATAATAGTGCTGCCAAAGATTCTGAGCCCACCAATAGAGGCAGAACTGCCGAAGGTGACAAAGGCTCCCGCCACAACTCCCAAGAGGAGGATATGGCCAGCGTGCTAGACGTTGTCATGGAGACAACAAGAGCATTGACTCCTGCTCCTGTAAAAGAGATTGCCGAAGCTGCTACGGCTCATACTGAAACCGAAGCTGGGCCTTCAGTGCCTGCTGAGATGAAAGCCTGCCGCAACTGAGGATAAAGCTGTGCAAGAATCTCTAAATGTTGGCATGGTTGCGGAGCAGGGTGTGATGGAAAAAACTAAATCTCTTGCTCCTGAAGCACCGTCCGAAGATCTTGACTATATTATTCGACATGCTTTGTGAAAAAGATTAGTCGAAGAAGAAATTTTTGAAGCCAAACACTATTGCCCAGGGAACTGAAATATCCGAAGGGGGCCTTAGTGTTTAACAACACGGACGAAGATGATTTCCTGTACTGTCTCCCAGACAACAAAGAGATATCCGTCTACCGGGAGATGGCCAAAAGTATGGGATTTCCGAAGCTCGAAGCTGGCCTCTCCGCCATGTCAAAGGATGAACCTTGTGGACAACCTTGCATACAACAGTATAAAGGTATAGAAGCTGTGAACTTTAAAGTTTATGGACATGAAAATGAAGTCTTTCGTTCTCATGCTATTCCCTTCTTTTTTTCTTGCGGGGTTTAATCCTTAGCAACACCCTGAGGGCGCCAAAGATGCAGAAGACGAGAGCTGCACTATAGCTCTTGGCAACTTCGATCAGAGGTGATTAAGCTGAGAAACGAAGCCTTGGAGAAGGACAAAATTCTAATTTCATTGGTGAGTAAAGTGAAGGAAGATGAAGCGAAATTCAATGCTTAGGTCGAAGCTCATAAAGCCGAGGTTGAAGACCTTTAGAAAAAGCTCGCCGAAGCTAATGAGAGTTTTTGCACTTGCAAAAGCCAGTGAAGAAATTAGTGAATGGTCAAAAACTAGGCTAGAGAAAAATGTTGAGGAGCTCCACGAATCCAAGGAAAGGTGCTTCGAGAAGTCCTTGGATTGCGTGAAAAATTGAAAAGCACCTTTGCAAAAGTAGGTGCATATTCTTCCGAAGAGAACTTCATTCGAGGCGACCCCGAAGGCGTCATTGATTGGATAAGCGGGGAAGCCGAAGCCTTTGAAGAAATCATGAACGATCGTGGGGATATTTGTGCCTTTTCTGGTGCTCGAGGTATTGCGGCAATTCTGGAGAAGGCTGGTTGCAACCACGTTAAAACTGCAGCCCAGGCTGAGGTCGCCTTCTCCACAGATGACACAAAAGACCCTTCGGCTGAAGCTACTTTGGTGGGCGAAAAATTTTATTCTGATGTCTGGGTGAACAGTGGCCGAGAATTGGCCAACGAAATTATAAAGAAAAATGAAAAGGAAACCCATGAAGCTCAAGAAGAAGCTAGGCGAGCCGAAGACGCTGCTGAACGTGAAAGGCGCATAGGTATTGTTTTTGAATTTTAGCTTCGGCTCTTATTTTCTGGCTTTGAACTAATCGGTTTGTCTACTATAGCTGAATTGTCACCACTACCCGAGCCATATAACCCCCTAGTTGATCCGGTTATGAAAGAAGCACTGGATGTAATGAGCATTGCTAACTCCATCGTCGACGAAGTCGTCGACAAGCTGCTGAACGAAGCCATGGAGAAAATACTTAAGGAAGATTAGATTTTATTGTAATGATACTATGTAACATTTGGTGTATGGAACAATTAATCAGACATGTAAATTGTTGTAATATATTTCTTTGCGATGCATGAAATTTACGCACCCACCGTTTTTTAGCCTTCGGTGAAAAACACCTTCCCTTCTTTTCGTGCTTCGTAAAGAAAGAAGCCCCTTCTATGGTGAGTCTAAAAACTGTATTTCCCGAAGTTTGCCTCATGCCTCAGCACATTTTTCATTTAAGTACTGCCGAAGCTTTGCCTCGTATCCAATCTTTTGGCCATTGATGTGGTATGAAGTATGATGTAATGTTATGCGTGATGATATGATGATATGATGCAGAATGATGGTGATGTCGAACACACACACGCACACGCCCACACTAGAACACACAAGACTCTGCATCCCCTTAGTAACGACTTTGGAGTCTTTAAGCTCTGCATCCCCTTAGGAACGACTTTGAAGCTTCTTCACCTTATATTTCGGTGGCATTTAAGCTCTGCATCCCCTTAGGAATGACTTTGGAGCTTCTTTACCTTCTATTTCGGTGGAATTTTTGGCTCTGCATCCCCTTAGGAACGACTTCGGAGCAGAAAACTTACTCTGCACTCCCTTAGGAACTGCTTTTGTAGCTTCGAAACTTACTCCGCTCCCTTAGGAACGACTTTTGTAGCTTCGAAACTTACTCCGCTCCCTTAGGAACGACTTTTGTAGCTTCGAAAATTTGTGAGGAAGGCATATTTTACTCATTGATGCAGGCTTAATTATTACATGAAATCGAAATTTAGTCCTTTGTTACTTGTTTCTCTTACAGAAAATAAATGGTATAAAAGATAAATGTACATCAAGAGTAGGATATTCTTCAGTAGATATGCTTAGATTTCGGTACAGTGCTGTTGACTGTACGAGCTTCAGACTCCTCCCAGAAGTCGCGCTGCTGTTGAGCGTGCTAGTGCCCTTCTGGCTGCTGGCTTCGGGTGTTAGTGGGTGGTAATGGTGGTGCTAATGGGAGCTGGGCCCTAGGAAGCTTGAGAGTGACTTGCCGAAGCGACAGAAGCCGAAGGTTGTTGGTTGCCTACGTACTCTAGTACATAGAGAGAGTAGCATGAAGCAGTATGTAAAACCTGCTTCGGTTGATTCTGCTGCGCTTCAGCTTCGGCAATCTCCTTTTGCTTCTGTATCGTGACTTGGCATGTTCTTGTGGTGTGGCCCTTATCTTCTCCATAGAATAAGCAATATAGCCTTCTGGGTTGATCCCCGTGCCTTCCTCCGAAGCCCTTGCCGCATCTGCCCCTTGGGGCTGCTGGCCTAAAAGAGCTTTGTTGTTGCCCTGAAGATTGGGAGTTGTGTTGTGGCCTTTGAGGCTGGCCTCCTCTGTCATCACTTATGCCTGAATTATGGATTGATCTGACATGCCTGGGGTGGATGCTTCCTCCGAAGCCCCCTTGTCATCTCAGGAAACTTGTAGGCTTCTTCCCTTCTCTAGCGGAAATCATTATCAGCCCGGATGTATTCATCCATCTTCTGCAGAAGCTTCTCCAAGGTTTGTGGGCGCTTCCTTGCAAAATACTGATCCGTAGGTCATGGCGGAAGCCCTTTGATCATGGCCTCAATGACAATTTCATTGAGCACTATAGGCGCTTGTGCTCTCAGGCGCAGGAACCTTCGGACATACGCTGAAGGTACTCGTCATGGTCTTGTGTGCACTGAAACAAAGCCTGAGCAGTGACTGGCTTCGTCTGAAATCCTTGGAAGCTAGTGATCAGCATGTCTTTAAGCTTCAGCCATGATGTGATTATCCCTGGCCGGAGAGAAGTGTACCAGGTTTGTGCGACACTTTTGACTGCCATGACAAAGGATTTTGCCATGACTGGAGTGTTGCCTCCATAAGAAGATATAGTTGCCTCATAGCTCATGAGAAACTGCTTCGGGTCTGAGTGCCCATCATACATAGGGAGCTAGGGTGGCTTGTATGATGGGGGCCATGGGGTAGCCTGCAATTCTGCTACTAGAGGAGAAGCATCACCAAAACCAAAATTGCCATGATGGAAAATCATCATACCATTTGTCATCGTTGTAGGAGTTGTCTTGACGAAGCTCTCTATGTTGAGGTCGTCAGTCTTGGTCATCTTGGGTGAGATGACGCATTTCCTCAGCGGCCTCATCAATCTTCTTCTGAAGATCGGCGAGACGAAACATCTTTTCCTTTTTCCTCTAGACCTGCTGATGAATGGCTTCGAGGTCCCTGATTTCTTGGTCCCAACTCCTCCTCCTAAGGTGTCGGACTGGTAGCCTTCCTTTTTTGGCTCCTAGCTTCGCGTAATGTGTCCTAATTGATGTCCAGTGGTTGCAGTGCAGCCCCTAGCCCTGAAGACTTCTTCGGCGGCATGACAAAGGTCACAGGTTGCCGAAGGTGGTCAAATGAGTTCACCGGAGGTGGGCGCCAATGTTGGCTACTTGTTCTCAAATGTTACGAGTTAAGAACAAGGCAACACAAATGTTAATGGTTAAAGACCTTCGTCCTTCGAAGCATTATCTCCCTTAGGATATAATGATCTTCAGACGAAGGGTATGAAGGACAATCCTTCATCATCTCAACATGTAATAAAAAACAGGAACATGTGGGGTATATAAAAGACATGAAATGATAATATCAAATTGTTAGATTATCTATCTTCTCATTATATGATCATAAACAAACATTAACAATATTGAATTACATTTGTACCTTCGGCTTGACAGAAGGTAAGAATCCAAGAGTGACGTGCAAGTGATTACAAGTCAACGTGAACAGTACGGTGTTACTGTTCATCTATTTATAGGCACAGGACGCAGCCTGGGTAAAATTACATCCATGTCCTTGACATTTACTATTGACTAAGGAATAATCTGTTGAGGACTAAGCAATCTTTTCCCCTTTAGGTCGGTTTCATTCTCCATTACCGTCTTTGCTCTAAGCCGAAGCTTTTCCATCCATAGCTTCGGAACTGATTTAACCTTCTTCTAGACCGCGCCTTTCATACCGCGCGCACCTTCATCTCAAAGTCGAAGGTTCCTGTAATAGTATATTGTACTTGGAAAACATGTTAGTCGTGTTTTTGAGGACCTTCGGAAGACGAAGGCCCCCAACAAGACACGTAGTAGTCTCATAGGTCCAAAGTACAGGGGCATCGGCCATGGCAATACAGGCCGATGCATCAGCATGTACTTGTTCTACATCATCGCCCACCCATTGTAGTAACATTTGATGTATCGTAGAAGGTACACATTGATTAGCATGAATCCAATCTCTGCCTAAGATTAGACTGAAATTTCCTTCTACATTAGCAACGAAGAATGCAACAGCAAGGGTCTTAGTCCCGATGGTTAACTCAACGAACGTGACTCCCTTGGCTTTGATCGAACTATCAGTTCCAACGCCGCTGAGGGTCATGTTGGTCTTGATAAGTTCGCCGTCCTATTTATCTAATTTTCTGTATAATGAATAAGGCATTAGATTTACGCCCCCCGTCTACCAACATTTTAGCAATCGGTATCCCATCAATGTGACCGCACACGAAGAGTGGCTTTAAATGGTTTACTGATTCCTTTGGTTTAGTGAAGGCGGCCTCTTTAGGACCAAAGTCAAACTGAACAACGACAGGTTCATTGTCGCCGATAATAGTGCAATCGGCGGAGAATGTAATAACATTTACGTTCATACCTGGGTCTTCTAGAGAAGCTTCATAGTCGACAAGGTCTTCCCCCAGTAGGTCGTCCTCCCCCATGGGTGTCGGCACGTCATTGGAGGTGTCCTAGTGTAGTATGGATGGTCAGACTTAGGGGTCGGACGGTCCGTGCCCTGTGCAGACGGTCCTGCCTTTATAGCCAAACTGTCTGCCACACCTGCAGAGAGCTGTACAATTGTTGTTTTATTTTCTGTTTTTGTGGCTGTTTGCTTTTCCTCAATGACCTTTGGTCTCCATCTCTTTTGTGGTGACGGGTACTGCGGATGTGTGTCATTGAATATCTTTTCCACCTCCTTTTCCTGGTTCTCCTTCGCTCTTAGGCGCTGTAATTTTCGCTTTTGTGATCGTGTCAATCCTGATGGGCACCATCAGGGCATGGAGTATTTTGGATCGGCTGTTTTGTTGACAGTCGTATCTTCTTTTTTGCTTGTGTCGGCCGATTCACCAAAAATCATCGGCCCTTCGTTATTTTCTTGTATGACGACATATGTTGTTCCTATTTTGATGATGTCTCCTTTTGTCGTCTTGTTGGAGGTTGTAGCTATATGCCCCCCTGTTGGATTGGTCGGCCTTTGCGGCCGAGTGGTCCGACAATCTCGCTGGGCTTGTGCCTGATGACTGGATTGAGTGGTGCCCAATCGGTCTTGTACTAGAGGTGCCATCCTGTTGAATACAAATGTTTGGGGTGCCCCCCAGGCGGGGTACTGGGGCATCCCAAATGGGTATAGTGGCATGCCCCACATTTGATTCGAGACATATGGCGGTGGCATGTATGTATATGGATATGGCAGAGGTGGATACGGGGGTGGAGGTGTCCATGTAGGTATGTTGGGTCGTAATTTGACATTATGACCCATCATTCTTTTCGATTGGTGAGGTGGTCCAATCGGTCTTACCTGCTGTCGCTCTTAAGTGGGTGAGCGAGGTCGCTTTCCTGGCCGGTCACTTGAACCGGCCTTCTTTTTTACATATTTAGACAATAATTGGTCAAAGATCTGGCCGGATCTTACCAGTCGGCCAGCTGCCTTTACCGTGTTAGTTTTCCACGTACCTATTTCTGGTCGTCGCGGTTTGAAGGTATGTGGTCGTCGTGGTTCCTGGGTGTTGCCGGACCGTCCACTGGAATGGTTTGTACTGTTCGGCGGTGTCCCGAACTGTCCGCGTCTATGCGTCGGACCGTCCGCGATCCGCAAAATAGGTGCACGCGCCTGGTTCCTTGCTTGCGCCTACCCCCCCAGCGTTGGAGGTAGTGATGGTAACTTTCAAAGTATCTCCTCCATTAGGAGTCTTTTCCGCCACCACTTTCCTGCAAGATATTTTATTATTTTCATCGGCCTTTCACGCATCGCCAATGATTACTTCTTTGCCTTTGGCCTTATCGGCCATGCCGGGCCGAATTAGGACCCTTTTGCCCTCGAAATCGATCACATTCCCTAGGAAGGGCTCCGTATCCACCTGCATTTCCTGAAATTTCAATCGTCCCTCGTTAATGGCCGATTGGATTTATTGTCGAAATACATTGCAATCATTAGTGGCATCAGAAATGAGTTGTGCCACTTGCAGTATGCACAACGTTTTAGTTCGTCGATGGATGGAACAATATGATTTATTTTAATGTTGCCATTTTTGAGTAATTCATAAAATATTTTGTCAAATTTACCAACATTAAATGTAAATTTAACCTCCTCTTGCCGTTTCTTTTGAACTGGTTGTAAGGAGGAACAAGCCGAAGGTTTGGCCTACTTTGGCCAAACCATTTCAGCCGCGTATACTTCTTTTAATTCGTCGTCCGAGCTACTCTGGTCACACTCTACTATATGGACGTTATGACGAATCATTTTAGCAGTTTCTTTGCTTCGGCTTTCACAAGCCAAAGCTCTCTGATGTAATAGTGCTAGCGTGAAAAACAGGATGCCTTCTAATCTTTCCTTTAAATAATATCGCAATCTATTAAAGGCTAATCTCGCTAGCTGTTTTTCTGCCAAATGAATTTGAAAGCATCGGTTCCTTGTATCCCGGAATCTCCGGATGTACTTATTAACCAATTCATCCTTTCCTTGTCGCAGGGCCACTAGGTCTACCAAATCTAACTCATAGTCACCGGAAAAGAAGTGATCATGGAATTTTTGTTCTAAATCCCCCCATGACAAAGTAGAATTAGAAGGTAATGTGGCATACCATGCGAATGCGGTTCCTGTTAAAGATAATGAAAATAAACGCACACAGAATGCCTCTATGTCGGCCAATTCTCCTAATTGCACTAAAAACTGACCTATGTGTTCGCATGTGCTCTTTCCTTGGTCATCCGAAAATTTTGCGAATTCGGGTATCCTGGTCCCCTGTGGGTATGGGTGATGGTCAAATCGGTTGTCGTAAGGTCTCCGATATGATTGTCCCCCAGGGACCATGCTTACTTCGAGCTTATCTCGGAACGCCCCAGCTATCTCTTCCCTTACTATATCAATAGCAGTCGGTGGGAGACCGCCGGCTCTTTGGTCCAATATTGGTGAGGTAGTTTGGATACTGGCATATTGTCTTTCCCCCCATTGGTTTGAGTTTTGTGGCATATTAATATTTACCCTATGTGGTGCATAGGACCGGCCGTCGCTTTCTGGCCTTCTATGGGCCGGAAAATGCTCACCCCCATGTGTCTAGAATGTTGTATTATGGTGTTGGTGTGTCATAGGGTATGATGGGAAGTTTTGCTAGGACGGATGAGGATTCAGGTAACAATCCTCCTCAAAAAAATTCTATGCCGGACCGTCCGGTTGGATACGTGGATTGACCGGCGGCATGCGCGGACTGTTCAGGCATGTGGCCGGACCGTCAGTTGTTGTATGCGGACCGTCCGTCGCTGTATGCAGACAGTCCAACTAGGTAGTTTAGAGTTTGCGCAGTACGTGGTGGCTCGGGTGCATGTCTCGGTAACTCATTAAAAATGGGACCGGTCGCCGTTGGCTCGGACGGTGCGCGCTCATGTGCGGACGGTTCGGACATGCGTAGATCGACGAATTTATCGCCGATGTGTGTAGGAGGCTGTGGTTGCCCAGGGTATGTGTCTATCGGCATCCCATAAAGGGGTTGTGACTGGTCGTGACAACCTGTGGACGATGAATTACGTGTGTTTCCCCCACTTCAACCTCGTGCGAAGGAAAATTTGCAACAGTAGATTTATTAAACGCACGTACTAGCCTCTTTTTGTATACCCCTATGATATTTTGTATTTGGTCTCGCTGCTCATCTATATAATTTTTAAGAGATTGGAGCTCGTTTGTGTCACTTACATCGGGGGTAGTCGTGGTAGGTCGAAGCGAAGCTAGATCTGTCGCCCGTTGCTGAACGAATTTGTTGTTCCTGTCCACCTTGAAGTTGGCCAGGAACTTCGCCTTTGCTTCTTGGATCAGCTGCTCCTTGTGTTGCTCGAACTGGAGTTGTTCGTCAGCCGGCAAGGTTACCCAAGTCGGCTCTATGATATTGCTGGGGGAGACTTCAGAGTTATCCCTTGAACCGGCCATTGAGGACCGATCTGAGGAGTCTATATGTGTTGTCCTCAGCGGAGTCGCTAAAAAGTATGTTGGCACCGACCGAGCACCAATCGCTGCGTTGAGAACCGGCGGCGGTGCTCTTTGCACAGGCGCGGACAGTTCACGCCCAGGGGTCGGACGGTCCGCGATGTGGAGCGGGGCTCGGGTTTATTGCGTGACGGGCCGGACGGTCCCCGCGTGCGCAGGGACAACGGAGTTTGTTGACGGCTCCTGAATCTCGCTCACGAGAGGGACCCCATCGGGGAGGAGAGATCATAGGTGTTGTCTAGGGTCGGCAGGCCACCCTAGACACCTCTAATCGCCGTAGAGTCGAAGAGAAGCAAAAAATTTGGGGATTGAGAGGCTAAACTAGAACTAAACTATAATTACTCCTAATGCCTAAGGTAAAAACGAGATAAAAAATGATTATTGATTCGGTTGTTTATGATTAATCGATCGTATTCCTCTATATTTATAGAGGGGTGGGGCTGAACCCATTACAAACTAATCTTCCGTGCTAATTCTGTGAATTTAACTAACAGCCATAGTAAAAAACTCAGAACCCTAATTGACTCTACGCGCGCGTGGACCCTTCGGACCACCAGTGCGGACCGTCCGAACTGCGGACCGTCGGGCCGTCTGTTTTGGTGCCCAATAGTTGTAATCTGCATTTTTAGAGCTAGAGCTTTCTTACACGTGAAAGTATGAGATTTCGAAATGACACCTTTTTCATTTTATTAATAATAATATTCCTTTGTTTAATAAATTGTTCGCTCGCGCGTAACGGACTGGAAGAAACTGAGTGCCATGTCGGTCTTGTCAGCTATCACTCTATCAGCAGACTCCCACTCCCACGGATCGGATAATCGGACCCCACGTCCAGTTCACTGCCAATCCGAACCCATGTCTACCACTCTACCCAGCGAGTGCACGCAGGCCGCGGCGCGCCTCCGCGTCCGGCTCCGGCCTGCCCCGCGCACCACTCGTGTGTCGAAGACGCGAGACGACTCCCGAATCGGACCCGTTCACACACCCGATAACGGACGGCCCTCCCGGCGAGTGGCGACCCGTTTGTCCGTTCTCCCCGAGCGATTATATATGCGCCCGCAAATCGCTCCGGTCCTCCCCACCCCAGCCTTCTCTCTCGCTGCGCGGCGCCTCCTCACGCCTCCGCAGTCTGTCCCCAAATCTGTGCAAGGCCTGTCGGCAAATCCCCTCGCGGCGACGGGACATGGTTGGGAGCGTGGGCAACGGGCTGGCGGATTTGGACGCAGGGGCCATCTCCATGAACAGGGTGGGGAAGGCTCTAAATCCTGCCAAGGCGGCGGCGGCGGCCGCCGCGGAGACTCTCCCTGTGGAGCTGGAGCCGCCGGAGGCCGTAGTGGCGCCGACGGGGGAGGAGGCTGCCAACGGGAAGAGGGAGATAGTGATGGGGAGGAACGTGCACACCTCCTGCTTCGCCGTGAAGGAGCCCGACGCGGACGACGAGGAAACCGGCGAGAGGGAGGCGACCATGGCCAGCATCCTCGCGCTCTACCGCCGCTCGCTCGTTGAACGCACCAAGCACCACCTTGGTACGTTGCGCCATTGACGCTCACGCTCCGGCTCTATCGATTTTGCTTTCCTCCTGTTGCGCTTGCGCCTCGATCTGGTCCGTGGTGGCCTAATCTCGGGAATCGTGACACATCGGTGCGCCGGACGATCTAACCATTTGCGGGTTGGGACATTCTTTGTAGGGCAATTAACTGACAACGAAACAGGCCCAGTATCGACTTTTGTGCCGCGGTAGTTTTGGCAGGCTTGTTTGGAACAAGAATACCATTTGAATAGTAAGGAGATTTTAACCTATCTAACATCTTTGATTATCCTTGTTCCCAAATTAAACCTATAAGACCAAATAACGTGCTCGTTTTTGTCGTATTGCATAAATACAATCTCCGTAAATTCTCAAAATAAATAAATAAATGGAGATAAATAGTGACGTTGTTTTTAGTTATGCAGGAATCTTACGGGCCTACGGCATTTTTAGTGCAAATCTGAATGAACTTTACTTCTGTTTAGATACTATCTGTTATCAGTTGCAATCTGTATTATAATGATGGAGTACCGCTTTAAAATTAAAAGTAAGTGTTAGGCTTTGATTGCCCAACCCTTTTATCTGATTTTTATTGTTTTTATAGTACTCGTATCACGTGGTTTGTCTGTAACAATAATCACAGTTTGGACTTATTTAAAATAGTACTTACAAATATGATTCTTCTTTAAAATAGTATTCCAGCCTTATTTCCTCTATATTTTCTTTTCTTATTCACTACCACTTAAAAGGATATTTTTCCTTTGTCTTTTCTCACAATACATAAACGAAAGAAGTCTTGAGGGAACTCTCACTGCCGTCACCATCCGACATCTTCCTCGTGTTGCCGCTAGCCTCCTCCGGTCGTATGCCTATGCACTTCAACTATCTACAATCGTCTTATGAATGAACTTAATTATTTTGCTTCATATACAGGAACAAGTTTATTTTGCTTTATAGATGGACAAATTTTGCTATAAATTAGAGTTATATGAGACATATGTTTTATATCTAGGTCTCTTAAGAGTCATAGAGTATTTTTTGAAATTTAATTTATTATTTTTAAAAAATAAAAATAATATGTTCGCATTTTGAATTAAAACTTATAAAAACTTAGCATAATCACTTCTATATCCCCATGATTTAAACAGAATATGATATGGTTGCGGAGAGGGTGGCAAGAAGATCACAGTCATACAATATATGAGCATAAGTACTGCCGTACTGGTGCTCTTAGATAAGGATAAAAATATCCTTTCAAGTGATAGGAAATGGGCAGGCCCAATGCCAGATGCTCTTCATGTTTTAAAAGATAAGAAAATAAAATAGAAATATATTAAATAACGTTGAAATACCATTTTAAAGAAGTTCCACACCTTTAAGTATTATTTTAGAGAAGTTAAAACTGTGAATATTTATTATGAAGAAGCCACATGATATAAGTAATATAATAGCAAAAATCTCCATTTTTCTGTCGTATATTTACGATAGAGATTCTGAAACACAATCTTGTCTTATCAATGCATCTAACTTGCAAGCATGGAAAACATAATCACTAAGGGCTAGTTTGGTAATCTCATTTTTCTAAGAGATTTTTATTTTCTCATGTAAAATTAGTTTATTTTCTCTTGGAGAAATAGAAATCGCTTAGTAAAATAAAGTTTCCAAATTAGCCCTAATAAAATTTCCTGTACGCTGAATCATGTGCCAGCCTTTTGTCATTCGTGCCAACAACATGCTTTGGTCTTCTTCTCGTCAGCTTAAATACTTATTACATTACTGGATTCTAATCAACATACTAGATCATATATATGTCATGTGCGGACAAAATCTCCCTCAAAATTATCTTTATCTACACCACGTGTGTTCTGCTGCAATTGAGGAATACATGTCTGATTATAATAAAAGATTTCATCCTTTACTAATAGTGTTGGCATAAGCATAGACCCATATCTCGCAAGCAGCTGAGATTCCTTTTGTTCCAAAGCTTTTTTTTCAAAAGAATTATTATTGCCAAAAAAACGAAAAGTTTCTCTCGTATCTTTCTAATCATCCTACAACTTTAATAAAACTTTACATTATATTGCAAGCACTGAATTGTAATGGAAATGCTAGAAAGTTACCCTTTTGTGTTTATATTTGGTTTAAAAATGAACTAAAGCTTTTGGACATATAAAATAGAGATAGAAAAACCTGTTCGAGTCATGTTTTCTTTCTTAAATACGAATCTAGTTCTTTACCATAACTCTTTTGTTCTATCTGACTATTTTTAGTTTATTATAAAAAACTGATCAGCCGATATAGAAAAAACCGCTCCCACGGCATTATGTTAAGAAAAAGTTTAATCAGAGCTCCAATACAAAAAAGTCACGAAAGTTGGCCTCTCCGCGACATGAGGGTCTACCCCCTATAAGCCAGATCTTCATTGTGCTTTGAGTCCTCTCATCACCTACATAAGGATCCACGTCCATATGTCAGTCTGTCTCGTGTACACACAACCAGGAGAATCAAGAGTGACCCTCACTCTCATTGGAATTTGAACTCAGGACCTGACCACCTAACTAACTCAGCTGGAGGATGTTTTACATTCTTAGTTTCTTATTACTCCTCCCGGTTACAAAAGTCTGTCGTCTTCTGATATTTCTCACATGCATTTATCCGTGCTGCTGCAATTCTTTAGTCTCAAAAGTACTTAGTATAATATTCTGGCTTTACTTGGCTAAATAATTTAGTGGCCTAAGATGCACACTGCAAACTGTGCTGTTGTTGGAAATGACACTTGCGCAGCCAGATGGAGTAGTTAATAAAGAAGGCAGCATTAGCATAAATCAAGTTGGACATGCCAGTGTGCCACATGATGTGCCTTTTGTATAATAGAACAAAAACAGACAGCAATATAATCAAGTTGGCTCACAGTACGTGTTAGTTTTCATGAAGGTTACCCGTACAATCTGGACTTCGATTATGGTGCACTGGCCCAACTGCAGCACTTCTCGATTAACAACCTTGGTGACCCCTTCATCGAGAGCAACTACGGTGTCCATTCCAGGCAGTTTGAGGTTGGAGTGCTGGATTGGTTCGCTAGCCTCTGGGAGTTAGAAAAAGATGATTACTGGGGATATATTACTAACTGTGGTACAGAAGGAAATCTGCATGGGATTCTTGTTGGGTAATATTTGATTAGCCCTTGCTACTCCACTGCTTATGCGAATGTTAATTCTGCTCTTAATCTTCTTTATAAACTGTTTCACAGGAGGGAGGTGTTCCCCAAAGGAATATTGTATGCTTCTCGTGAGTCCCATTATTCTGTATTCAAAGCAGCAAGAATGTACAGGATGGATTGCGTCAAAGTCGACACCCTTATGTCTGGGGAAATAGATTGTGCTGATTTCCAGAGAAAGTTATTGCAGAACCAAGACAAACCTGCCATCATTAATGTTAATATTGGTGAGTTTTAACCCTCTTCAGACTAATGCTTTGCCTTCACACGCGTTATGCTTCTAAACAGCATTGCTGTGCAGGAACAACTGTGAAGGGGGCAGTTGATGATCTAGACTTGGTTATCAAAACCCTTGAGGAGAACGGCTTTAAAGGTCGGTTTTATATTCATTGTGATGGTGCCCTCTTTGGATTGATGATACCATTTGTTAAGAAGGTGATCTTTTTGTTTTTCCATGCCGTTTGTATTGATTACATTAGGCTGTACTACTAGTTACACAGCCGCTTTGAATTGATGGCTCATTCTGCTGATATATGTATATGTATCTTCACTAGGCGCCTCAAGTAACATTTAAAAAGCCTATTGGGAGTGTCAGTGTCTCTGGGCACAAGTTTGTTGGATGCCCCATGCCATGTGGTGTCCAGATAACAAGATTGGAGCACATAAATGCCCTGTCTAGCAACGTGGAGTATCTAGCGTCAAGGGATGCAACAATCATGGGAAGCAGGAACGGCCATGCTCCCATCTTCCTTTGGTACACACTCAACAGGAAGGGCTACAGAGGCTTTCAGAAAGAAGTCCAGAAGTGCTTGAGAAACGCACACTACCTAAAAGATCGCCTCAAGGAAGCAGGTATCGGAGCGATGCTTAACGAGCTCAGTAGCACAGTTGTGTTTGAAAGGCCCAAGGATGAAGTATTTGTCCGAAGGTGGCAGCTCGCTTGTGAAGGGAATATATGCCACGTTGTGGTGATGCCTAGTGTCAACATTGACAAGCTAGACTATTTCTTGAACGAATTAGTGGAGAAACGGGCGACTTGGTACCAGGATGGAATAAGTCAACCCCCCTGCATTGCCAGAGTCGTAGGCTTTGAGAACTGTTTCTGTGGCCGTCATAAGTAGTGTGAGCCTTTTGCAAGGGGGTCATTCGTGAGGTGCATGTTGTACTGTATCCATGTGTTTTGTATGTGTGTTCTGCGGTGTAGCTTATTTGTTGTCATGAGAATAAAGTTCCTTCGATCAAATTTGATGGATGCAAGTTGCATCAAGGTTGGCTCGTCTGTGCTGTGCTAAGAAGATTCTCTTTGCTTTACCTCTCTGCCATGCTTTTGTTACCTGTAGAACAAGGGGCAACTGTGCCATGCTTCTGTTATCTATTGAACAAGGGGCAATTGTGCCATGCTTCTGTTATCTGTTGAACAAGGGGCTACGCTACCGGGAAAGAGCATCGATCACTTCAAATGCTACTGCTACAACGAAATATAATAAATCTGAACAAACTAAGCCCCATCCGCTTTCCATAGCGATAATATCGGTCTTCATAGCAAGTGGGTGTGAACAAATTTGTTAGACACACCATAAAATATATTTTTAATAGCGTATTCACAGATATTAATATATTTTTATGAACTTGTTAAAACTATAGAAAATCAACTTATGATCAAACTAAAACGACTTACAATTCAGAATGGGGAAAATATTTTTATATATTTTTTATGCGTTAGAAGTACAACTTTCATTGCATAGCAGCGCGTTTCAAACTTTCTTGTAGCAGCAAATTCTAATGTCAGATGGGATAACCAGGCCTTACGGGCAACACTTAGGATATCTCGAGTAGGTCTCTTATCAGGCTTTGCGGACGCAAGGTTTTCGCCTTCTGTGGCAATATAGACGTCTCCAACAACGACCAAATATGGATATGTAAATAAGGAAACCGTGGTATATGATACGTAAATCTCCGTATTCTCTCTCTTCCTTGTGTTTACTGGATGCTGGATACGAGTGGTGCTCGACGCCGCCGCCTCCTGTCTGCATGCCCATGGTGGGCCTAATGTTGAAATCATGCTTTTTTCGTATGTTGATCCTTGTTCTCGAATGCTATATACACAAAAAGCAAGGCAACACAATTGTTAATGGATAAGTACCTTCGTCCTCCAAAACATTATATCTTTTCGGATATGATGATTTTTGGACGAAGATAATGAAGGCATACTTTCACCATCTCAGCAAAGGAATACCAATAAATAAGCAGAAAACATCTCTACTACTCCATAAGTCTCTAACGTGGGCGTCCACCACAGCTTCACCGCGCCCCCGCTTCCGCGATCCTCGCCCCCGTCCCACACGCGTCCTCCCGAGCTCTGACGCGCGCCATCCCCGCTCGATGCTTTCCATGGAGAGCAGAGCGCCAGCCTTCAGAAATCTCCACCCACGACCGCGCCTTTCGCTCCCCCACGCCCGATCCACGCGAGGCCCATAGTCCCTGCGCCTTCTCGCGGCCACGCCATCCTCGTGCTCTGCTATCCAAGGAGAACACCCTAAAAACCCTAAACCCTCAGCTCCCACCCGCGCCACGGCCATGTCTCCCGCCGTTATCCCGCTCCCGCCCCGCCATCTTCGCTCCCCCCGCTCCGCTCTCCGTCGATGGAAGGGTCACTACCGCCCCTGCTCTCGCCCTCATAGTCCATGTCTGTCGATGGAAGGGTCACTACCGCCCCTGCCCTCACCTCCGTAATCCATGGACGCCCCCGCCCCGAGACGTGCCCACCCCAAGACAGTCGCTCGCTCACCTTGCTACCCCACACCCGTCTCGTTCTCCTCCTCGTCCCGGCGCTCCTACTACTCCCCTCCATGGCCCGCAGGTACGCCTCCTCGTTCCCCCGCCTGCCTCCCTATTCCACTTCTGTTGCCTCCTGATAGGCAAAAACTCCGTGGGGGACGAATCTGCGAGAGCGCTTAGCGTTGGCGAGGAGCTCATGGCCAAGAGACCATGCCGCCGGGTGTACAAGATCGACGGACTACCCTGTCTGTGTGGTACGAAATCAAGATCTGCTGGTGGACAGGCTCTATTGGTGTTCAATTTGCTATCTTGTTTTAGTTCTTGCTTGTTTCGATTGCCATATTAAGTTTCTTACTGATCTGGTAGGGTTTTGTTTCCCCTACGAGGCGATTTCCTTCTTCTCTATTGTGGTTGGGTTGGGTGGGGTTAGGTTTGGTTAGTCAATTCCCCTTTTGGATTAGAGGGGACAGGGCAATGAACTAATTTGCCAACTCAAGCCCTTGCTGTACACATGATTTAATCTTGGGTTACAGCACATGTACCTTTCAGATTGCTTGAAAAAGGTTGTTTAGCTATCCTATAGACATATGTAGTTCTTTACTTATTTGTTACAATGTAAAGCTCATGTCCACGTAAAGTAAAGTATTGTGCTCCTTTCTTACTTCCTTGCATTTTGGTAGATATCTGAGAGCTAATTTCGTCGGATGAAGATGAAGTTATGGAGGAGATTTGGTTGGGGCCAAAAGGCGGTCTCCCCTGAAGTAGTAAGGGAAATGCTGACTCTGCTCTTGCTAAAAATATTGTACCGAAAGACACAATTCCAGTTTGGTGGATGCGAGTGGAGGATTCAGCGAGATGCTTGCCTCTACACGGAGGTACTATGTATTTGGAGGCAAAGGTGGTGTGGGGAAAACAAGCATGGCGATGTCGCTTGCTGTGAAGTTTGCCAACCATGGTGAACCAACAGTTATTGTTTCGATGGAACCATCTCGGTCACTCGGTGATTTATTTGAACAAGTACCTGAAAGCCTCTGTTACCTTGTCAAAAAAGTTCTCTTTAGTATCTTTGTTGAATGTCTTGCTTGTGCTGTTTATAGGACATGGATGTTGGCAAAACTGTACGCATCACTGGATTTGACTCTCTTTTTGCAGTTGAGCTAGGATATGCTATGTTAGAGCTTTTGCCATTCTCTGTGCTATCATGGTTAAGCAGGTGCTGCTTGGTTGAGAAATGAAAGCCTTGGATTGTCTTTGGTGGTAGGTAACATGATAAACAAACACTAGGTTTTGTAAGAAATGGTAAAAAACATCCAAATCATTTCACTCCTTGCTGGACTGGACAGCTCCTAAGGGCAATGATTCATTGCGTTTATATCTTTCTTGTCCTGCTGGCTTGGCTTTAACTATCTGTTATATTGGCCACAAAACATTCCTTTGCAGGCTGGTCAGGTCAAGATAAACGGAAAACCTAAAGATCTTGGATCTTTTATCAACAATTTACTTGGAAAGATGGGGCTTGGAACACATTCTGATATTATGGTATAAACTGACTAGAAATTTGCATTTTGCTTCTCCACTTTCTTTTGAATGGACCTCCAATAAATTATTAATCTCCACACTAGTTGAATGCAACAACTATAAAGTTCAAGCTATATGGGCGTGTTTGGATGGCAGCCTCCCATGCAACTGCCTGGCAGGCAAACGATCCTAGCCATAGGCATAGGAAATCGAACGTCCGGCATTGTTGCCTGGGCCAGGCAAGAAAGTATTTGTGTGTTTTATTGTTTGCATATGCATTATCTAAAATTACTCATCAATTGATGTGTATCCTTTGCAGCTGATAAAATCCATTAAAGTGCAAGAGGCCGATAAACTTAGGCGTATAGTGTTGGATGCTCCATCCACTGTTTGTCCCCTTCTCACCACAATATTTCCAATCTGACTATGTTCTTCATTTTGTCCACTGACAGTTATTTGACTACATGCATTTTGTATAGGGACATGCACTTAAGCTTCTGTCAGCTTCTGATTGGATTGAAATGTTCCTTACTTTGAGCATTAAGGTGAGCGCTTTAATCCATATAGTGAACTAATCTGTTTTTTTTAAGTTTTTAACTCTGCTACCTTCATGGATTTCATTTGCATTAATATATGTTTAAGCTTGATACTTATTTTTCGTTATGATATTAGCTTATGTGGATTAGGATTATAAATTATTGTGATATAGTGGTGAGAACAAGTGATATCACTAACGTGATTAGTGAGTACTACAATCATGTGCTTGAGATACTGTCAGTGCAAAAAATGTTGCATGGTTTCAATTTGGAGTTTTCGACAGTGCACCTCTTTGAGACCATAGACTATAACACCAAACTGTTTGTCTAGGTTCCCCTGTTTTGAGTCCTTTTGACGTTGTGTTATGGAGTTTATGTGTTTAATTGTGCTTCACTGAATCCCTTTATCCGCATGCTTGAGGGCAGTAAATTCTATGTAGAATTCAATCTGCTAGCTCTTTTTAGGATCATTTTATCTTTCATATAGTGCCGCTTGCTGCTACTTACTACCATGAAGAAGTTCCCTTAGTTTTTTAGCTGTTAGGAATTCTAAAATCTTACAGGAAGTTCACAGCCATTAAAAGGCACAGAAACACAAATGCACACCCGTGCCAAAAACATCACTAGGACTTCTTTGGTCTACACAAAATATTTTATTCTGTCCAAATTCAACAGTTGTAATATGCAAGTCCTGATCCCATGCAAAATGTTTGCAGGATAAACGATGCTCCATAGATCATGAAGCAGATGCCCCCGCCACCTAAGGATTTGGAGATTGCTATAGTGCAAGTAGAGTGTAGTGATCAATGGGTCCTGATAATGTTCAAAGGCTACAAGCATTAGCCGGGACATAGTCTAAGGCTGATACAGGAAAAGTGTCACTTAACGTTATGCCCAACTTTGTTTTGTTTGTGCTACGAGTTGTATAACTATTTAAGCCCAACTTTAGTTTTGCCCAACTTCAGTTTCACTAGCATTGTCTAGAACACGGTGTTCGATATACATGTTTTATACTAAGTTTTAACTTCTGTGGCAACGCATGGGCACATACCTAGTAAAACGTATAAGAATGTAAATAATGGCAAAATAGAGATAGATTATTTACATTCTTATTTTCTTTTATAAACATAAACAAATGCTTATAACATTTATATTTAGCCGATACCTTCGTCATGACAGAAGATGGTAATGTAATAGATGCGGGAGCAATGACAATGCAGTGTGAACAGTACGGTGTTACTGTTCATCTATTTATAGGCACAGGACGCAGCCTGGACAAAATTACATTCATGTCCTTGACATTTACTGTTGACCATAAAATAAGCTATCAAGGACTAGGTGGTCTTTTCTCCTTTAAGTCGGTTCCATCCTTCATCGTTATCATGCAAAGCTGAAGGTCCTTCAGCCACAACTTCGGCGTCCATTCACCCTTCCTTCAAACTGCACCTTCATATTACGCACACCTTCATCTCAAAGCCGAAACCTCCTGTAACAGTCTGTTAAACTGAGGAACATGTTAGTTAAGTTTTTGAGGACCTTCGGAAGAGGAAGGCCCCCAACAGATGTCCCTCGCAGTATTAATTTGTTTTTGCATTTAACAAATTCAGACTACGACGTGAACGAAGGCCTTTAGCCGAAGGTCCGAAAAAACACCTTCCCTTCGCTAGAATAGCGAAAGTCAATGACATGTAGGGCCCACCAAGTTGCAATGCACTGGGCATATAAATAGGAACCCGAAGTGATATCATTTGATGCGCCATCTCAATCGCTTGTGCTATTTTTTCAAGCTTGAATTTTCTTACTGTTAGATTTTGCTCGATTTGTGAGCTTCGGCATTTGCACAAGTGCTCACCAAATGGCTGAAGAGAAGAAGGTTGTTGATCCTGCTCTAGCTGGTTTTTACAAGGCTATGGAGAAGACAAACATAGAGAAGATTACAAATGAAATGCTAGCTGGTTTGTCCGAAGATTCTGGTGATAGCAAAAACTTTGATGTGGAAAGTGGAAACGAAGATGCCGAAGATCGGCCCTGGCGGCCGAGCCACACTATCTTCAGAAAATCATCCATCAAACAGATTCAGATTGATGCTATGAAAGGAAGATATTTTCGTGATATGTCCATTGTGAGAGCTGGAGGAGACAGCACCGCCCCTGCACCCGAGGTGGATGAAGTTGTTGTTTACAGGAGCTTCATGAAGGTAGGGCTTCAGTTTTCGTTGAGTAAATTTCTAGTTGAAGTGCTAAAGACCTTTGAGATTTTCTTCATCAAATTACCCCCAAAGCTATAATCAGAATGGGGATCTTTATTTGGGCCGTGAGGAGCGAAGGACTAGAGCCAAGTGCAAAATGCTTCTGCAACATGCACGAGCTGCTGTATGAGACAAAGGCTACTGGCAAGAAGCAATATCACAATAATTTTTGTTGTTATGGCTTCATGCCTCGTTCTGATGTAAGTTATCCAGTTCCAAAATTTCGAAAGAGGTGGCCAGGGGCTTCGATGGAAGAATGGTTTTACGTAAAGAATAACTTAGCTGAAAAGGAAGATATAAAGGGGATTATCCAACGCCCTATTTGGTCTCACTTCGGCATCAGAAGACCGGCTATTGCTCTTGGAAACGATATCGAAGCATGCCAGAAGGCTTTCAACAATGTATGCACCTTTATTGGCACACAAGACCTAGTCCAGGAGCACATAGCCTATAGAGTGTGGCCTCTTGTGAATGACTGGGAAATGATGAAGGAGACCGCTGCCGGGTCCAGTCAAGGCGGTTTGGTTTATCTGAAATACACCTTCAGATACAGAGATCAGTTTGACGAGCCGAGTGATGACTGGCTGAACTGTGTTGAGGCGACTAGCGATGAGTTGCTTGGGGCTTACACGAGAGCCAAAGATGATGCCATGACCTTAGTCTTCGGAAGGCGAGGCAAGAAAAGACTAAACAGAGTTTTTGACGTTATTGGTTTTGTATACCCAGATTATAGATATCCCTCGCGAAAGCAGGGAAAAAAGAGAAAAACTGCTACTTCGGCCATATCTACTGCGCTAAAGGGCAAAAAGTCAAGGTGTTAACGCACCGGCCTAGATACATTGAAATGGTTAGGGTGCCGAAGCTTGTTGAAGGAACACCTTCCACCACTGAGCCAAGACAGCCTACTCCTGCCGGCTCCAAGGAAGGATCGGCTGAAGTGCCGGAAATAATAGGGCAGGAGAAAATCGAATCAGCTGGAGCGCCGAAGCATTTTGCTGAAGCCACAGGAAAGGCGACCGAAGTGCTGGAGCTAGGAGAATCGACAGGATTACAAAAAATCCTGAGCTCACCACCAGAGCTAGAGTTACCGAAGGCGCTCAGAGCTCCTGCAATAACTCCCAAGAGGAGGAGGATGGCTAGTGTGCTGGACGCTGTCTTAGAGTCGACAAGGGCGTCAACTCCTGCTCCTGCAAAAGAGACTGCCGAAGCTGCTACAGCTCACGCTGAAGTTGAAGCTGGGCCCTCAGTGCCCACTGAAACAGAGCCTGTTGGAACTGGGAAGAGTATTGAACAAGGACCTTCAGACGTCGGTCTGGTTCTAGAGAAGGAAGACACGCCCGAGAAGATTAAATCTCCTACTCCCGAATCATCAACTGAATTGCTTGACTTTATTATTCGACATGCTTTGGGTAAAAAGTTATCGGAAGAGGAAATTGCAGAAGCCAAACACTATGCCCGGGAACTGAAGTACCCGAAAGGGGCCTTGGTGTATAATGGCACCAACGAAGATGACTTTCTATATTGTCTCCCGGACAACAAGGAAATATATGTTTGTTGAGAGATGGCAAAAAACATAGGATTTCCGAAGCTTGAAGTTGGCCTTTCTGCTATGTCGAAGGATGACCTCGCAAACAGCCTTGCGTACAATAGTCTGAAGGTACAGAAGTTATGGAATTATAAGCAGGTTATTTTTGCGTACAATTATTCTTGTGCTGATCCTTTGTCTCCCCCCTTTTTTGTAGAGCTTAATTCTGATCAATGCTTTGAGAGCACAGAAAAATGCTGAGGATGAAAGCTGCCGAATAGCCGTTGGCAACCTTCGTTCGGAGGTTATCAAACTGAGGAATGAAGCCGCAGAGAAGGATAAAATTTTGCTTTCCTTGGTAGACAGGATAAAGATTAACGAGGCCAATCTTGCTGCACAGTCCGAAGCTCATAGAGCTGAGATTGAAGATTTAAAGAAAAAGCTTGTAGAAAAGAACGAGGATTTTGAAGTCGCAAAAACAAAACAAGAAATAAGTTAATGGACTAGCACAAGACTACAAAAAATGTAGATGAGCTTCGGGAATCGAAGGAGAGATACTACGAAAAATCTTTGAATTGTGCTAAAAAACTGAAAGATAGTTTTACAAAGGTGGGTGCCTACTCATCTGAGCAGAAATTTATCAGAGGTGATCCCGAAGGAGTCATCGAATGGATCGGCGAAGAAGCTAAAGCCTTTGATGAGATACTTAGCGATCGTGGCGATTTTTGCGCCTTCGCCGGTGCTAAAGGGGTTGCAGCGATTTTAGAAAAATCTGGCTGTGAACAAGTTAAAGCTGCAACCCAGACGGAGGCCGTCTTCTCTGTAGAAAACATGAAGGATCTTTCGGCTGAGGCTACTTTAATGGGCGGAAAATTCTACTCCAACGTTTGGATGAAAGGCGACCGAGAGTTAGCCGACGAAGCCATAAAGAAGAATGAGAAGAATCCTACGAAGCCTGAGAAGAAGCCAAGCGAGCCGAAGAGGCTGTCGAGCGCGCAAGGCGCATAGGTATTTTAATTGTTTCGTTGCTTCAGCATTTTTTCTGGCTTCGGATTAACAAATTACTTTTGTTGTAGCTGAAATTTCGCCGCCACCTGAGCCCTATGATCCCGAAGCTGATCCAGCCATGAAGGCGGCATTAGAAACTATAAGAATTGTTGAAGAAGCTATTGACGAAGCTGTCAACAAACTTCTGAATGAAGCTGCTGAGAAAATTTTGAAGGAAGACTAGATTTTTGTGTAGCTAAGAAATGTAACATTTGTGTGATGTAATATTCTTACGAGTCAAACATTGTATACCTATGTGTATATTAGTGTAATATATTTATTTGCGATGCATGAAATTTGTGTACATACCATTTTTGAGCCTTCGGTGAAAAAACACTGTCCCTTCTTTTCATGCTTTGTAAAGAAAAAGCTCTTCTACAGCACAACTCTTGCATGATATTGTTGTCGACAAAAATTTTCCTGGCGTATAATATTGTAATCACTAAAGGGTTGCTTTGTGCTCCGGCACATTGTTTCATTCATCATATATTTTGAAAGAAACAACTTTCCTTCTGCTCAATTTTGCTGCTGATGTGACATGATGTATGATGTAATGCTATGCTGAATGATGCGATGATATGATGCAGCATGATGTTTATGCTAAACACACCTGCCCACACGGAAACAATCTGACTGCATCCCCTTAGGGACGTCTTTTGGGTCTTTTCACCTTATATCTCGGTAACATTTAAGCTCTACATCCCCTTAGGAACCACTTTGGAGCTTCTTCACCTTCTATTTTGGTGGCATTTAAGCTTTGCATCCCCTTAGGGACGACTTTGGAGCTTCTTCACCTTCTATTTCGGTGGTATTTAAGCTTTGCATCCCCTTAGGGACGACTTTGTTGGAGCTTCTTCACCTTCTATTTCGGTGATATTTTGGCTCTACATTCCCTTGGGAATGACTTTTGAGCTTCGGAACTTACTCTGCGCTCCCTTAGGAACGACTTTTGTAGCTTTGGAACTTACTCTGTGCTCCCTTAGGAACGACTTTTGTAGCTTCGGAACTTACTCTGCGCTCCCTTAGGAACGACTTTTGTAACTTCATAATTTTGTTAAGAGGATGCATCCCACTCGATGATATGAGTATAATATTATTACATCAAATTTGAATTTCATCCTTCATGAATTGTTTTTCATACAAGAAAATAAAATGGCAGAAAAAAAGATACACCAGGGGTAGGATATTCTTTTAGTAGATGTGCTTGGAATCGGGTACAGTGCTATTGATTGTGCGAGCTTCGTACTCCTCCCGAAAATCACGCTGCTGCTGAGCGTGTTGGTGCCCTTCTGGCTGCTGGCCTCGGGCTAGAGTAAGTGCTAGCGGTGGTGGTGGTGGGAACTGGGCCCAGGAAGCTTGAGAATGGCTTGCCGAAGCGACAGAGGCCGTAGGCTGTTGATTACCTACGTACTCTGGGACGTAGGGAGAATAGCATGAAGCAGTATGTAGGACCTGCTTCGGCTGATTCTGTCGTGCTTTAGCTTCGGCAATCTGTTTCTGCTTCTAAATCGTGACTTGGCACGTTCTTGTGGTGTGGCCTTTGTCTTCGCCGCAGAACAGACAAAACAGTCTCCTGGGTTGATCTATGTATCTTCCTCCGAAGCTTCTGCCCCCTCTGCCTCATGGAGTTGGTGGCCTGAAGGAACTTTGTTGCGGCCCTGATGATTGGGAGCTATGCTGTTGCCTTTGGGATTGGCTTCCCCTATCATCACTTGGGCTGGCATTATGGATTGACCTGACATGCCTGGGGTGGAATCTTCCTCTGAAGCCCCTAGCCATCTCAGAGTATCTGTAAGCTTCTTCCCTTCTTTGTCGGAAATCATTATCAGCTCTGATGTATTCATCCATTTTTTGGAGAAGCTTCTCCAAGATTTGCGGTGGCTTCCTTGCAAAATATTGTGCCGTTGGTCCTGGTCTGAGCCCCTTGATCATGGCCTCAATGACAATCTCATTGGGCACTGTAGGAGCCTAGGCTCTCTGTCGCAGAAACCTTCAGACATACGCCTGGAGGTACTCTTCCTGATCCTGTGTGCACTGGAACAGAGCTTGAGCGGTGACTGGCTTCGTTTGAAAGCTCTGGAAGCTGGTAACCAGCATGTCATTTAGCTTCTGCCAAGACGTAATTGTCCCTAGCTGAAGAGAAGAGTACCAAGTTTGCGCTACGCTTTTGACTGCCATGACGAAGGATTTCGCCATGACTGCAGTATTGCCCCCATATAAAGATATGGTTGCTTAGTAGCTCATCAGGAACTGCTTCGGGTCTGAGTGCCCATCGTACATAGGAAGCTGAGGTGGCTTGTATGACGGGGGCCACGGGGTAGCCTGCAATTCTACTGCCAAGGGAGAAGCATCATCAAAAGGAAAATTGCCATGATGAAAGTCACCGTACCATTCATCATCATTGAATGGATTTTCTTGACGAAGCTCCCTGTGCTGGGGCCTTCGGTCTTGGTCATCCTGGGTGAGGTGACACATTTCCTCGACGGCTTCGTCAATCTTCCTCTGAAGGTCAGTGAGCCGAAGCATCTTCTCTCTCTTCTTTTGGACCTGTTGTTGGATAGCTTCCAGATCCCTAATTTCTTGGTCCAGTTCCTCCTCGTGAGGTGTTGGGCTAGTAGCCTTCCTCTTTTGGCTCCTAGCTTCATGTAGTGTCTCCTGGTTAGTGTCCAGTGGCTGCAATGCAGCCCCTAGCCCTGCTGTCTTCTTTGGCAGCATGTCGAAGGTCGATGCTTGCCGAAGGTGGTCGAATGAGTTCACTGAAGGTGGGCGCCAATGTTGATCCTTGTTCTCGAATGCTATACACCAAGAGCAAGGCAACACAATTATTAATGGATAAGGACCTTAGTCCTCCAAAACATTATATCCCTTCGGATATGATGATTTTTGGACGAAGGTCATGAAGGGCATACCTTCATCATCTCAGCAAAGGAATACCAATAAATAAGCATAAAACATAAAACGTATAAGAATGTAAATAATGGCAATATAGAAATAGATTATTTACATTCTTATTTTCTTTTATAAACATAAACAAATGCTTATAACATTTATATTTCGTTGATACCTTTGTCTTGACAGAAGATGGTAATGTAATAGACACGGGAGCAATGACAATGCACCGTGAACAGTACAGTGTTACTGTTCATCTATTTATAGGCACAGGACGCAGCCTGGATAAAATTACATTCATGTCCCTGACATTTACTGTTGACCATAAAACAAGCTATCATGGACTAGGTGGTCTTTTCTCCTTTAAGTCGGTTCCATCCTTCACCATCGTTATCATGCAAAGCCGAAGGTCCTTCAGCCACAGCTTCGGTGTCTATTCACCCTTCCTTCAAACTGCACCTTCATATTACGCACACCTTCATCTCAAAGCTGAAACCTCGTGTAACAGTCTGTTAAATTGAGAAACATGTTAGTTAAGTTTTTGAGGACCTTCAGAAGAGGAAGGCCCCCAACACCGCAATTGAATGTGTAACTGCTGGACAAAGCCTTACTCCCTATCTATCCCTATTTCAATCTCCACTCTACAACCAGTGTCATGTATAGTAAAAAACAATGTTTTACACGACCATATACATGATCTGCAGGACACAACTTTCACTACACCAAAAATATAAACGTACTACAACTTATTAACTTCCTACAACATTTGTAAGAAACCCTAGGAAATTAGTAACATCCGAGAGGCTATCGGCAGTTCTAGAAAATAACCATAACTTCCTACGGTTTTAAATGTGGCTCTCGGAAGTTTGATTTCAGCTCTTTGATCGGTGGGGGTTTTAAATGTGGCTCTCGGAAGTTAGGTTTTAGCTCTTTGACCGATGGGCGCGGTCAAACGGATGGCTCATAACTTCTAACAGGATGAAAAAAGCATTCAGAAGTTCCTTAACTTCCTAGAGCCACAGGTACGTCCTCTCGACGCAATGTATCCACATTTAGATTCTCATATGCCACTGGTTGAAAAAAAGATGAAGTTAGTTTCTACTCACCGCAATGCAACCCATAAAATAAGGCGTCCATGTTTTCTAGAAAGTCAACATTATAAAACTTTGACTAACAATTTAGCCAAAACCCACATATTTTCAGTGTATGCATGTTTTATACTTGGATTTGTATTAAAAAATTAATATGATGCTTATTTTGTATTTATTGATGGTATATTTTTAAAAAATATAAATGGTCAGAATTCTGTCTAAAAAACCGTGCCAAAAAATATGTCTTATTTTATGGCATAGAGGGAGTGTGACAAGAGTCGAAGCGTAAGTGCGAAAGTTCATATTCATCAATCATTAATATATGTCCTCAATCTTGAAAGCTCAACAAAAACATGTGATTATTTTCATATGTATTGGCAAGTAGAGTAACTTTTCATGTTCTTAGTTTGTTCGACATAGGTTTCTAATTCATTCAAAAATCGGATTAAAAAATCGGTACGTTCTAGTGTAGAAAAGATAATTGTATTCCCCGATTGCAAGCTTCCGTGGAAGGTGGTTTCATGTAAAAAATGCTTGATGTTTTTGCAGTAACCAGGAAAAGAATCTCCAACAGACAATGTCTTTGCAGAGTATGGAATGCTAGATCAAGTAAAGGTCCTCCAATATCTTGGTTGCCTTTATGATTTTATTTATCTTTCAGGGCAGTCGTTATTTATTTCATTTATTGATTTTGAATGTGTGGTCATCTTAGTGTGATTCCATTCTTCTCCATTTGCTACACATTGTAGACCTTACCAGAATATTGGAAGGGTAACCTTTTTAAGGGCATGTTTGGATCTGATGAGCTAAAACAAAGTGAATAAGTTAGTTAAGAAGCTAAAAATCGAAATAGGAAGAGAAAAATGTCTAAATTGGTAAAAGGTATTATTTTAGATATTTTGAGTTCCTTCTGTTTGGATCTTTAGTTCCTAAAATAACTAAATTTTAGTAACTTCGTTTTAGCTCATGGGACCCAATCATACTCTAATAAGGGGGTGTTTGGTTTGAAGAATTAAACCATTCTAGTTAAAGTGGTGCATCATGAGTCCATTCCACAAATTTGGTGAAATAAACTTGTTGGGGACTTGTTCTCAAATGCTATGAGTTAAGAACAAGGCAACACAAAATGTTAAAGGTTAATACCCTTCGTCCTTCGAAGCATTATCTCCCTTAGGATATAATGATCTTCAAATGAAGGTCATGAAGGAAGTACCTTCATCTTCACAGTATATGTTAATGAAAGAAGAAGCATAAGAAATATGAGAGATAAGACGAATAATCATATAACATCATCAATATAGCTTTATCATATCATCATGGATAAACAAGAACAATATTGAATTACATTTGTACCTTCGGCTTGACAGAAGGTAAAAGTCCAAGCGTGACGTACGAACGAATATAAGTCAGCGTGAACAATACAGGGGTACTGTTCATCTATTTATAGGCACAGGGCGCAGCTTGTGTAAAATTACATTCATGCCCTTTATGTTTACTATTGACTTAATGACAATCCAATGAGGACTAGATAGCCTTTTTCCCTTTAAGTCGGTTCCTTTTTTTGCCGTTGAGCCAAAGCTTCCTTGCGTGTAGCTTCGGAACTGGTTCAACCTTCGTCCCGACCATGCTTTTCATATTGTGTACAGCTTTATTCTGAGTCCGAAGGTTCCTGTACATATATTACACTTAAGAAACATTGTTAGTCATGTTTTTGAGTACCTTCGGAAGACGAAGGCCCCTAACAGTAGCCCCTCACAGTATTAATTTGTTATAACAACGAATTCAGACTGTGACATGAACGAAGGCCTTAAGCCGAAGGTCTGAAAAAATACCTTCCCTTTGCTAGAATAGCAATAGTCAATGATAGACAGGGCCCACCAAGTTGCAACGCACTGGGCGTATAAATATAAACCATAGCGGCAACATTTGATACGCCAATTCTGCCATTTGTGTTGTTTTCTCAAACTTTTAGCATTTGTTCACTAGCTCTCGCCTGATTTTTCAAGCCTTTAGAGCTTCAGTTTAAAGACATGTTTGCTCCAAGTTTGAAGAGAAGAAGATGAGTGAAGAGAAAAAGATGACTGACGAGAAGAAAACAACCGAGGAGACGAAGCTGTTTGAAGAGAAGAAGGTTGCAGATCCTTACATTGCTGGATTTGTTGAGCCCATGGCAAAAACAAATACAGAGAAAATTACTAAGGAGATCATGGAGGGTTTATCCGAAGATTCTAATGACAGCGATAGTTACGACATGGAAAGTGGGGATGAAGACTCTGAGGATCGGCCGTGGTGCCCCAAGCCATACTATCTTCGGAAAATCGACTATCAAGCGAAGTCATATTGATGCCATGAGGGGGAGATATTTTTGCGACATGTCTAATGTCAGAGTTGGAGGAGACAGTACTGCCCCTGCACTGGAGAAAAACGAAGTTGTTATATACCGAAGCTTCTTAAAGGCAGGTCTTCGGTTCCCGCTGAGCAAGTTTGTGGTTGAAGTGCTGAAGATATACCAGATCTTCCTTCATCAGATCACTCCTGAAGCTATTATTAGGATGGGGATTTTCGTCTGGGCTGTAAGAAGTCAGGGGCTGGAGCCAAGCGCAAAGTGCTTCTGTAGTATGCACGAGCTTTTATATGAGACGAAGGCCACTGGCAAAGAACAGTACCACAACAACTTCGGTTGTTATGGATTTGTTGCTTGCCCCAATGCAAGCCACCCGGTACCAACATTCCGGAAAAGATGGCCTGGGTCCTGGATGAGAGAGTGGTTTTATGTTAAAAATGATTTAAAGGCAAGGGAAGACATCAAAGAAATCATTCAGTGACCCATCTGGTCTCGCTTCGGCTTCCGAAGGCCGAAGGTGGAAATTGATGGCAATGTCGAAGCATGTCAGAGGGCTTTTAGCACTGTGTGTGCCTTCATTTGCACAAGGGATTTGATTCAAGAGCATATATCCTTCAGGGTATGGCCACTTGTGGAGAGCTGGGATATGCCGAAGGAGACCACCACCGCTTCTAGTGAGGGTGGTCTGGTCCGACTGAAGTATACCTTGAGATTTAGGGAGAAGTTTGATGAGCCAAACGATGACTGGCTGAAGTGTATCGAAGCTACCAGTGATGAGCTACTTGGAGCATACTCCAAGGCCGAAGATAATGCTCTGTCCGCAGCCTTTGGAGGTCGGGGCAAGAAAAGATTAAACATGGTATTTGATGCTATTGGCTTCGTATACCCTGATTACCGCTACTCGCTGCAAGGGCAAGAGAAAAAGAGGAAGATTGCCGCTTCGGTCACCCTAGCCGAGCCGAAGAGCAAAAAGGTGAAGGTTCTGACCCACCGGCCACATTATATTGAACCGGTCGTAGTACCTAAATTTGGCGTAGGGTCCTCTTCAGCTACCGAAGCAAAACAAATTGCTCCGATTGTGCAGAGCGCTGAAGAGCCGTCTGTAGTGCCGAAGGTGCCTACAGTCGAGCCAACCATATCTAAAGATGATAAGGCCGGAGAGCCACAGGCAGAAGAAACAATGAAAATGCCAGAAATTCTGAGCCCTTCAACAGAGGCAAAACTGCCGAAGGTGCAAAAGGCTTCTGCCGCAACTCCCAAGAGGAGAAGAATGGCGAGCGTGCTGGACGCTGTGCTGGAGACTACAAAGGCTTTGAGCCTCGCTCCTTCAATGAAAATTGTTGAAGCTACCAAAACGCAAACTGAAGCCAAAACTGGGCAAGCCGAAGCCAAAACTGGGCAAGCCGAAGCCAAAGCTGGGCAAGCCGAAGCCAAGACTAGGCCCTCAATGCCCAGCGAGACGAAGGTTGTCACGTTTGAAGTCCAAGCTGATCAACAAACTTCAGATACCATTCTGACAGCAGGGCAAGATATGGCAGAAAAGGCGAAATCTCCTGCCTCCGAAGCGCAGGCCGAAGCTGCTGATTACATTTATCGACATGCTTCAAGGAAGAAAATGTCCGAAGATGAAATCGCGGAAGCAAGGCATTATGCTCAAAAACTGAAATATCCGAAAGGAGCCTTAGTATTTAATGAAAGTAATGAAGATGATTTCCTGTACTGCCTCCCGGACAATAAAGAAATATCTATTTGCTGGGAGATAGCTAAAAGTATGGGATTTCCAAAACTTGAAGAAGGTCTTTCGATTATGTCAAAAGATGATCTTGCTGATAGCTTGGCGTACAACAGTATAAAGGTATAGAAGTTAACTTTGAATTTGAGAATGAAGTATTTTATTTGTCATGCTCAATTCTTTCCTCCTCTTTGCAGGGCTTAATTCTTAGTAATGCCCTGAGGGCACAAAAGAATATTGAAGACGAAGGCTATACAATGGCTCTCAATAACCTTCGTTCAGAAGTGATTGAACTAAGAAACGAAGGTCTGGAAAAAGACAAAATCTTAATTTCATTGGTAAACAAAGTAAAGGAAGACGAAGTTAACTTCAAGACTCAGGCCGAAGCCTAGAAAACTGAAATTGAAGACCTTCAGAGACAACTGGCCAAAGCAAAGGAAAGCTGCGCGCTCGCACAGGCTAATCAAGAAATCAGCGAATATTATTGGAAAAATTATCTAGAGAAAAATGTTGAAGAACTTCGCAAATCCAAGGAAAGGTGTTTCGAGAAATCCTTGGATTGTGTGAAGAAATTAAAAGCTAGCTTCGCCAAAGTGGGTGCCTACTCTGCTGAAGAAAACTTCATACGAGGCGACCCCGAAGGCGTTGTTGAATGGATAAGTGGAGAGGCCGAAGCCTTCGAAGAAATTTTAAGTGATCGCTGGGATGTTTGCGCGTTTTCCCATGCGCGGGGAATTTCAGCCATCTTGGAGAAGGCCGGATGTGATCATATTAAAGTCATAGCCTAGGCCAAAGCTGCCTTCTCCGTAGATGATACGAAGGATCCTTCAGCCGAAGCAACCTTAATGGGCGGGAAATTTTACAATGATGTCTGGGTGAATGGTGGCCAAGAGATGGCCCATGAGATTATAAAAAAGAGTGAAAAAGACACCCATGACGCCCGAGCTGAAGCAAAACGAGCTGAAGAGGCTGCAGAACACGAAAGGCGTATAGGTATTATTTTTTGGTTTTCTAGCTTCGGTAGTTGTTTTGTGGCTTCAAACTAATCAATTTTACCTACTTCAGCTGAACTATCTCCGCCGGCGGAACCATACGATCCCCTAGCTGATCCAGAAACGAAGGAAGCGCTGGACATTATAAACATGGCGAACTCCATCATTGACGAAGTTTTCGACAAACGGTTAAACGAAGTTGCGGAAAAAGTTCTTAAAGAAGAATAGATTTCATTGTAATAATATTTTGAACTGCTCGATGTATGGGACAATGGAATGAACATTAAGCTTCTATTGTAACAAGATTATGTAATATTTGATGTATATAACTTTGAATCGAATATGTAAATCGTTGTAACTTATTTCTTTATGATGCATGAAACTTACACACATACCGTTTTTGAGCCTTCGCCAAAAAAACACCTTCCCTTCTTTTCATGCTTCGTAAAGAAAGAGATCCCTTCTTGTGACAAGGCTGATAAAATTGTATTCCCCAAAGCTTACTTCGCGCCTTAGCACATTTTCATTTTGATGAAGCATTTGCCGAAGATCGGCTCCGTATTCGATTCTTGTGTCATTGATGCAATATGATGTATGATGTGATGTTATGCGAAATGATGTGATGATATGATGTAAAATGATGAGGATGCCAAAGACACACACCCACACGCCCACACTGGAACACACAAGCTCTACATCCCCTTAGGAACGACTTTTGAGCTTCTTCACCTTCTATTTCGGTGATATAAGTTCGGCATCCCCTTAGGAACGTCTTTTGAACTTCTTCGCCTTCAATTTCAGCGGTATAAGTTCTGCATCCCCTTAGGAATGACTTTTGAACTTCTTCGTCTTATATTTCGGCGGTATTTGGCTCTGCATTCCCTTTGGAACAACTTTTGAGCAGAAAACTTACGCTGTGTTCCCTTAGGAACGACTTTTCGTAGCTTCGTCAATTTTGGCTCTGCATTCCCTTAGGAATGACTTTTGAGCACAAAACTTACACTGCGCTCCCTTAGGAACGACTTTTATAGCTTCGTTTATGTTGGCTTTGCATTCCCTTAGGAACGACTTTTGAGCTTCATAAATCTATGAAGAAGATATATTTCATTCTGATAGAAGCAGAATCATTACAAGAAATTAAAACTAAGCTTTCATTGCTTGTTCCTTATTCAAAAAGTAAAATAGCCTAGAAGGTAAAAGTATTTCAGAAGCAGGATATTGCTTAGTATATGTGTTTTGATTCTGGTACAGTCCTATTGACTGTACGAGCTTCGGACTCCTCCCTGAAGTCACGTTGCTGTTGGGAATGCTGGCGCCCTTCTGGCTACTGGCTTCGGGAATAGGTAGGCTGCAGTGGTGGTGGTGGTGGAAGCTGAGGCCAAGAAGCTTGTGAATGGCTTGCCGAAGCAACAGAAGCTGTAGGTTGGTTGCCCACATATTCTGGTATGTAAGGAGAGTGGCACGAAGCAGTATGTAAAACCTACTTCGGCTGATTCTGCGGAGCTTCTGCTTCGGCAATATCTTTTTGCTTTAGAATAGTGATCTGGCACGTTCTTGTAGTGTGGCCCTTGTCCTCACCACAAAATAAGCAATAGATTTTCCTGAGCTGATCCCCATATCTTCCTCCGAAGCCCCTTCCGCTTCTGCCCCTTGGAGCTGGTGGCCTGAAGGAGCTTTGCTGTTGTCCCGAAGATTGTGAGGTGTGATGTGGCCTCTGAAGCTAGCTTTCTCTGTCATCATTTTGACTGGAGCTGTGGATGGATCTGACATGCCTAGGGTGGATTCTCCCTCCGAAGCCCCTAGTCATCTCAGAAAATCTATAGGCCTCCTCCCTTCTTTGTCGGAAGTCATTATCAGCCCGGATGTACTTTTCCATTTTCTAAAGCAGCTTCTCCAGAGTCTGGGGGGTTTCTAGCGAAGTATTGGGCCATAGGTCCTGGTTGAAGACCCTTGATAATGGCCTCAATTAAAATTTCATTGGGCACTGTGGGCGCTTGTGCTCTCAGTCGCAAGAACCTTCGGACATACGCCTGATGGTATTCCTCATGGTCTTGTGTGCACTGGAACAAGGCCTAAGCTGTGACTGGCTTCATCTGAAAACCTTGAAAACTGGTAACAAGCATGTCCTTGAGCTACTGCCATGATGTGATTGTCCCTGGCCGGAGAGAAGAGTACCATGTCTGGGCCACTTTTTGGACTACCATGACGAAGGACTTTGCCATGATTGCTGCGTTGCCTCCATATGAGGATATTGTTGCCTCATAGCTCATCAAGAATTTCTTTGGGTCCGAGTGCCCATCGTACATGGGTATCCGAGGTGGCTTGTAGGATTGTGGCCATGGGATAGCCTGCAATTCTGCTGCCAGGGGAGAAGCATCATCAAAATTAAAGCTACCATGATTAAAATCATCCTACCATTCATCTTCTTTGAATGAGCCCTCTTGACAAAGCTCCCTATGTTGGGGCCTTCGGTCATGATCATCTTGAGTAAGATGACGCACTTCCTCAGTAGCTTCATCAATCTTCTTCTGAAGGTCGGCCAGCGGAGCCATCTTCTCCTTTTTCCTTTGCACCTGCTAGTGAATGATTTCTAGGTCCCTAATCTCCTGGTCCAACTCCTCCTCCTGAAGTGTTGGACTGGTGGCCTTCCTCTTTTGGCTTCTAGCCTCTCGGAGAGAGAGAGTTTCTTGGTTTGTGTCCAGTGGCTGCAGTGCAGCCCCTGGCGGTGTTATCTTCTTCAGCGGCATGATGAAGGTTGATGCTTTGCCGAAGATTGTGGAAGTGAGTACACCGGAGGTGGGCTCCAGTGTTGGGGACTTGTTCTCAAATGCTATGAATTAAGAACAAGGCAACACAAAATGTTAAAGGTTAATACCCTTCGTCCTTCGAAGCATTATCTCCCTTAGGATATAATGATCTTCAGACGAAGGTCATGAAGGAAGTACCTTCATCTTCACAGTATATGTTAATGAAAGAAGAAGCATATGAAATACAAGAGATAAGACGAATAATCATATATCATCATCAATATAGCATTATTATATCATCATGGATAAACAAGAACAATATTGAATTATATTTGTACCTTCGGCTTGACAGAAGGTAAAAGTCCAAGCGTGACGTACGAACGAATACAAGTCAGCGTGAACAGTACGGGGGTACTGTTCATCTATTTATAGGCATAGGGCACAGTCTGTGTAAAATTACATTCATGCCCTTTATGTTTACTGTTGACTTAATGACAATCCAACGAAGACTAGATAGCCTTTTCCCCTTTGAGTCGGTTCCTTTTTCTGCCGTTGAGCCGAAGCTTCCTTGCGCGTAGTTGCGGAACTAGTTCAACCTTCGTCCCGACCAAGTTTTTCATATTGTGTACAACTTTATTCCAAGTCCGAAGGTTCCTGTACATATATTACACTTGGGAAACATTGTTAGTCATGTTTTTGAGGACCTTCGGAAGACGAAGGCCGCCAAGAAAACTTATTCCCCATATTATTACCAATTATTAGTCTATGGGGAATGGAATGATGATGGATCAACTCATTCTTTTCTACAAACCAAACAAGAAAGTGATGACTCATTCTATTCTACAAACCAAACAAGAAAGTGCGGAGTGAGAAGATGATCAACTATCTCATTCCTGAAATCAAACACGCTTTAAGTGTACATGTAACAGAGATTTGTCACGACCTGTGCATATTTTTTATTGAGATATTTAAAGGATAGATGGATGGAATGCATTAGATCTTGCATTTGCTAAGCTTTGGAATTGAAAATTTACAATATGGGCACACAACACTACTGGAATCTGGCTCTTTGTCGAGTGCCTAGATCTTTGTCGGGAGCTATTTATGGGGCACTCGGCAAAACATACTTGGTCGAGTGCTGCACTCGGCGAAGAGAGTCTTTGCGGAGAGCCAAACTCTCGGCATAAAAAGGCTCTCGGCAAAGACTACTTTGCTGAGAGCCCAATACTAAAAAAATGGGCTCTCGGCAAAGCGTCGCTAGCTGCCGACGGCAGCTGGCGTCTGTTAACTTTGCCGAGTGCCCTCGGGAGACACTCGGCAAAATAACTTCTTTGTCGAGTGCTCTAAGAAAGCACTCATCAAAGTAACTTTATGTCGAGCATCACCAACATACACTCGGCAAAGTTTTACATGATTTTTTTGTCCCCCCAAACTCTTTCTACTGTCTTTCTACAATATATATACCTACATGTTCAATTTTGGCACAATTATCAATGTGTTTGCTATACCTATTAGATTTAGTTTGTTTAATTGAATTTCTTTGGTTAATTCAGATTTGAAATACAAGTCACTCGAAAAATCGAACACAGTGAACGCAAAAATGATATTCATGTTATATAGCACAAGTTAAGGCCTATTTCAGGAATAGACTAGAGTTTTCGAACAACATGCTCACAAAACAAGACCACGAACTTACGATCTAGTGGTTTTAGAATTGTATAAAACACAAAATTAGAAAATCATGAAACTTGACGAGATATCATTAAATCATATGTAGAGACTCTAACAAAAATTTGAAATTGTTTCGTGAAAGTTGCCGCCGCACTATGTGTAGAAACCGCACCGACCTGCATAGTAGTTTTATGATTTCATGTGAAGGCCGGATAGGTTTCTACACATAGTGCATGACAACTTTCTCGAAATAGTCTCAAATTTTTATAAGAGTCTCTACATTTAATATCATGACATGTCGACAATTTTCATGGTTTTCTAACTTTGTTTCTGTTTTATACAGTTTTAAAACAACTGGATCGCAAGGTCGCAGTCATGTTTCGTGAGCATGGTGCTCGAAAATTACGATCTGTTTCTAAAATAGGTCGTAACTTGTGCTAAATAAGATGAATATCATTTTTGCATTCACTGTTTTGCATTTTTCGAGTGACTTGTAGTTCAAATCTAAATTATTCAAAGAAATTCAATTAAATGAACTAAATCTATTAGTTATATCAAACACTTTGATAATTCTACCAAAATTGAACATGTAGGTATATATACTGTAAAAAGACAGTAGAAAAAGTTTGGGGGGAAAATATATGCTTTGCCGAGTGTCACATGAAGAAACTTAGCGAAGACTAGCTTTGTCGAGTGTCAAATGAAGGCACTCGACAAATAATTTTTAAATTATTAAACCAATCTTTGTTGAGTGCTTGTTAGTGGGCAGTGTTGGGGGGTCTTCATCCATCCAAGGTCCTCAAAAATACGTTTGACTATTGGTTATCATATGTTGCCTAGCATTGCAGGACCTTCGGTACCAAAATACCTTTGATGCAGAACGAGTGTAAACCCTAGAATCTAATCTCTAGTACTCTAGTCATTTGAGAAATAATAAAGGAGTCATTTTTACTATGTGGCCTATAATTGAGGCATATTTCCTTTAAAGTAAATACCAAATAAATACATGAATATATGCATGATGCTGGAATTTTATTATTTGTGCATCAAACTCAAATTTATATTTAAAATAAATCTAGCTTCAAATTCAATTGAGATCTGAAAATATGGGAGCGAAGGAATTAAACAACGAGAAGAGAAAAAAAAGAAAATTAAATAATATTATTACAACCAGTAGGAGTATTATTCATATTAGTATTCTATTGTACATTTGCAAGGATGAAATTCAAAACCAAAATTCGAATTTAGTTTGAATCGTTGATTTGGAAATAAAACAAAAATTATAAAAGAAAAGAAAAAAAGAAAATGCAAAAGCCATTACTGGGCTGTTTCTCCCCGGCCGGCCCACGAAGACCTCCATTTGAAGCCAAAACCCGGGGACCGGCACCGACGAGTGGCCCCCACCTGCCAGTGGACACCACAGGCCCGCATGGCTCTAGTTCCGTCACCGACATGTGGACCCGGCCACCAGTCGCCCTGGCGCTCTCGCACCTAACCTTTCACTGAGAGGCGGACCGTGATTCTTCCCTCCTGACCATGCGCGCTTGGTTAGGCTGGTGGTTGGGTCTGCATCGACAGGGGCTTCCCCTTCCTAAGTCTGTTGCTGACTCCGTGAGGTGGTTACAAACGCCTCCGACGCTTTTCCTTCTCGGCATCCGGGGCCCAGCTCGTCGCCTCGAGGCTAAATAAAGCTAGGCGCATCCTCCATCCGCGACTACCCTTGGACCACGTTGTAGAAACCACCACCGACGTAAGTTGAAGAATCGAGAGAGAGAGGGTGAGGGAGCTCGCAGTCGCCGTCGTAACCTTGTTGCGGTGTGCTTGGGTCCGGAAGCAGAGGAGAGTAACCTACGGGCTCGATGAAGCTGTCCGCGGCCGACCAACGGCTTGGGGTCTCCTACAGCTATCGAATCGTCACTGGGCTTGCGACGAACTGCACGGCAACATCGACAGCTCAGTCCTCATCACAAACGCGGTGAGTCCCTTTTCCTTATCGAATTCGTTGTGAGCTCCGCATTCGTTTTACCTGATCGGGGGGCATGGGGGTCACGGGAGCACCGTGGGGTGTTCACCGATCATGGAGCCGCCACACTCGCTCCAGTGCCGCCGCACAGCCCGGGTAGCGATGGGTGGTGCTCGTGGGCCGTTGGATGGATAGTGGGTGATTCAAATTAAAATAACCATACCCCTTCGCATAATAAAATCTGAGCCGTCGATCCAATATCGAGTGGATGAGACTAGATCTTTGGCCACTTAAAACCTACACTGTTGATTTGAGATCCGAAGGATCTAGTAGCGTATCGTTTCAGGGTTGGGGCCGACCTAATCCAGCACTACTGGAATTTGGCTCTTTGCCGAGTGTTTTTTTTTGGCACTTGGCAAAGTAGCTCTTTTCCGAGTGCCACACAAAAAACCCTTGGTAAAAGAAAACACTCGGCAAAGAAGCTCTTTACCGAGTGTTTTATTTTTGACACTCGGCAAAGAGTTTCTTTGCCGAGTGTCTTTTTTTGACACTCGGCAAAGGGCTCTTTGCCAAGTGTCACAAATACAACGCTCGGCAAAGAGCTCTTTGCCGAGTGTTTTTTCTCCAACACTAGGCAAAGACAATTTAAAAATCACATTTTAAAGTAGTAAATTAATTCAAATGAAAAAGTTTTCAACTACAAATTTGTATAACTCATCATGATGTACAATTTATATATTGAACATTTCTTCATATGATAAAATAAAAATAAATTTATTAATAAAACCTATATCTCTCTCGTAGTTTATGAAACTACGAGAGAGACGTATAGAATTTGTGCATATTGTTAGATTCATCATGTGAGATAAACAAATGACCAAACAACCAAAATAAACTTTGTAGATCTTGAGAAGTTATAGAAGTTTATAGTTGACAACTTTTTCATTTGAAGTCATATTGTCAACGAAAACTACGTCTGAATTTAAAAAATTTAAAATTTGAATTTTGAAAACGACTTCGAAAGAAAAAACCATCAACATGAAAGTTGTAGGTATTGAAGAGTTATGAAACTTTGTAGTTGACAATATTTTGGTTTGAAATAATCTTGTTATGCAAAACTATGTTTAAATTTTGAAATTGAATTTTTCAAACTATCTCGGATGGAAAAACCACCAAAATAAAAGTTGTAGGTCTTGAAATGTAATTAAACTTTGTAGTTGACAATTTTTTGATTTGAAATAATCTTATCATTGAAAATTTCGTGTGAAGTTTTCAAATTTAAAATTCAAATTTTGTAAACGGTCTCGGATGTAGAAACTATTAAAATAAAACTTGTAGATCTCAAAAAGTTATGCAACTTTATAGTTGGTCACATTTTCAAATGAACTCATTTAGTTCCTCAAATAATCAAATTACTCTTGATTTGTTATAGTACATGGGGAATGAAAACGTAATATAGACATAATTGGTGTAGTAGTGTAGTGGTATAGGAGGGTATCCACGAGAGAGAGGTTGCGAGTTCGAATCTCACCATTTACAAAACATATAAGTTTGATTCAAAATAATAGTGAAAAATAATAGGCCAATGGGTAAGGTAATAGGTAGGGTTAGAAAGTTGTTCCTAGAATTTAAAAAAATGTTTTGCTGTTTTTTTTAAATTTTTTCGATTCTCAATTTGCTGAGTGTTTTCCTTTGCCGAGTGCTTTTTGGCACTCGGCAAAGTCTTTGCCAAGTGTCCGAAAAAAAGTACTCGGCAAAGAACCCTTTGCCGATGAAATATTTGCCGAGTGTTCTTTGCCGAGTGTTACACTCGGCAAAGGCTTTGCTGAATGTAAAATAGCCTTTGCCGAGTGTCTTAGACACGAACGCGATTCCGGTAGTGCAGGCCATCCAGGGTTGATCTAGTGGTCCTAGCGCAGCGATACCCCTTTGGCAGGAAGAATTGCTAAAGAAACCCTACGCTTTTACATTATCAACCCGTCGTCCTTATCAGTTAGAAAGAAATTGCATCAGAGTCCTTATATTTATGAATAGAACCCGGAGCTTTCTAGAATTTATGCGCACAATCCAAAGATGAAATAAATTAAGTAAATTAATATCGAAAATGGTTTTTAGTATGAAAATAATTCTAGAAACTTGTTTAATTCAAAAGTAATTCATTTTAACTCCTTTTTGATCCATTCCAGTTGCATTAAATTCATATTATTATTGTTTATCATCTAGTGACATTATTTTGTCATGAAACATAGGTTAAAATTTATGCACCTAATTTCTTTTATATCCAACACTTAAATATTCAGAAAATCATAACTCTTTAACCGTAACTCCAAATTTAGTGGTTCTCGAACCTACAATCTTGTTATGATGCGTAGAATATTATAATGCAATATGTTCTCATGTTTGGTGTGATGTTAATTTCTCCTATACCATGTTTGTTTGTATTGTTGCGAGTAGACGAGCAAGCAACCGAGGATCCCGGTACTCAGCAGGTGGAAAATACTGAGCAGGAGCTCGTTGAAGGCAAGTTGTGCCCTTGATCACTTTTCTTTACCCAATAATGTTCCTGTTAATCATTATGATCTGCATAGGTTAATTTTGCTCGGACCCAATAGGTCACCCTAGTTTGGTCATCTTTATACCTTGTTGACTACTGAACTTTTGGGTAGTATATGTTGTTGCTCTATGTGGTATTGGGTGTTAAGGTACACATTATTCATGATCATGCTTTTATTACAAATGAGTTATTTAATATTCATAATAAGATCATTGTGTTAATGGGAACATGGAGAACCACCCGGGAAAACAGTGCTACCACAAGGGTGGTATGGGACGCCCTTGGCTGACTAATTAGGAAATCTAGTGGAGGACTACCTTACCTGAAAGGGGCAATGGCGGTAGGGGAGTTGTCAGTATAGGGAGGTCCTCGGGTTGATCTTGCTGAGATGGCTTTTCAGATGGGGGATTCCTATATTGCGCTCCTTAGAAACCGTAGCGTGTTTTCTGAAGCTAGTGGAACTTTGTAAAGGCCTCATATACCTCGCTTCCTCGTTAGAGGTGTATGGGGCCCATACAATCCCATGGCAAATGGGTAACATGACTTGTGGGTAAAGATGCGCAACCTCCGTAGAGTGTAAAACTGGCATATCAGCCGTGCTCACGGTCATGAGTGGCTCAGACCCTCAAATGAGTAACTTATGGAATTGAATTTAATTTATCATTTGCATCGCATTGTGGTTTTATTATTAATTTGATCTATTATTACTTTGGGTTGGTATACACCTACATTAGTAACTGCTAATAAAATTTGACCAACTTATTAAAAGCAATGCTCAGCTTTAACCATTATTTGTTGATCAGCCTTACACTTCACATGAGCTCCCACCTTTGGTGAGTTCATGCTCATTATTCCCTACAACTTGTTGAGCTATGACCTTTTATGAGCTCACCCTTGCGATATATAAACCCCCACAGGAGAAGAGCAGGTAGCCCAGAAGGAGGACTACTACGAGGAGTATGATGAAGTCTAGGTGGCGTCTCCCAGTCAGCTTAATGGCGCCAAGGAATAATACTAGTTCGCTTATTTGTTATCATTTATTTTTGTAGGACACGTCTGTTATGTAATAGTATTTGTGACATTTGTCTCTATACACTTGGTCATTATATGTGTTGTTCTTCTTTGGCGCACATATGAGACACACCCGGGTTTACCCGCTTAAATCCGGGTGTGACAGAAGTGGTATCAGAGGAAATGTTGACTGTAGGACGAAACCGAGATAGAAATGGACAAAACCCTTACATACTTACCTTACTCTGATTCTTTCTATACTTTCCTTGATCCTGTCTCACCTTTGGTTGTTCTACTCTGACTACTCTTATCTTTGCTACTCTAGAAAGACAAAGGATTTCACACCTTGGAATCCTATATCTACGACTTCCTAAAGAGATAGGAGACCTAAGACAAAAAATATATTTTCTTTATTCAAGTGTTGGGATGTTTGTGCTGATGATAACTGCTTGATTTGCTTCTTTGATTGATTGAAATAGTATAGTAGGGCATTCTAGAATGTACCACCATAGGGTAATGTACTAGTATTAGGTAGTTGACACTCTAACCTACTGAGCTATTATGACCCAAAAGACCATGACCTAAAAGTTGGGCGTCTCGTAATTATTCGTCACATCGGCAATTCTATCTTACCATGTGTTTCTAACCCAGATGGTCAATACAAGAAAGGGAGGCGGTATCGATCCACCTGCTCGCATCTGTCACAGGAGGATTGTTACCCAACCACAACTGGAGATGAATCCTCCTCCGAATCCTCCACCTGCTAGGGCTAATCCTGTAGCTACTGCTTAGATGCAGATACTGTAGCAGATGGCTAACACCATGACATAAATGCAAGTGCAAATCCGTCAAGAGCGTCAGGAGATACGTTAGGAGCGTCAAAAAATCCATCAAGAATGGCAGGAATGATAGCAACTACTCACCACCAGCTTCACCCCAGGACAAGCACCGGGAATTCATGAGTCACAAGCCACCTACCTTCTCTAGCTCTCTAGATCCTCTTCAAGCAGATGATTGGCTGAAGACAGTAGACAAAATGCTCAACATTGCGATTGGGAGAACGTTCTCTACGCATCAGGTCGCCTCACTGCATCGCTGCCGACTGGTGGGACTCCTACTGTGCTGCTCACGCTGCTGCTAACACCATTACTTGGGCAGAGTTCTCTACACATTTCAGGAATTATCATATTCCTACTAGTCTGATGAAAATCAAGAAGAAGGAGTTCTTGTCACTCAAGGAGGGAAACATGACAGTGAGTGAATATAAAGATAAATTCATTCATCTGTCAAGATATGCTCTAGAGGAGGTCGCTGATGATGAGAGCAAACATGAGCAGTTTCTGGAGGGACTTATTGGGCCACTCCAGTACCAGCTTATGTCTCATACCTTTCCATCTTTCCAGAGGCTTCTAGATAAGGCCATAGCTCTTGAACACAAACGTGTTCAGCTTGGCGAGATGAAGAGGAAGGCCATCACCTAGGGCCAGGGAAGCAGTAGCATCTGCCCTCACTTTTCTCCACCCCAGGGCACACCAACTCGTTCTAGAGGAGGACAGTAGTCTTACCAGCGTCCTGCTCAGCAGACATCGTAGACCACCACTCAGACTCCATGTCCTCGTCATACTGCCCCCACTGGCACCCCTGCGAGACCTGCTGGCCAGAGCACCACTACAATTACCACCTGCTTCTAGTGTGGTGAGGTTGGGCATTACGCTAATACTTGTCCTAAGAGGAACCCCAACACACCTGCTCAAAGTAATGCTCAGGGCAAGCAGCAGACTCTAGCTAGCAACAAGGGGTTCAATATGGCTAGAGTCAACCAGATCAATGTTGAGGCTACTGCTGATGGTGCTGACATTGATATTGGTACGTTCTTTATTAATTCAGTTCCTACAACTATATTATTTGATTCTGGAGCTACACATTTGTTCATTTCTGCTCGTTATGTCAATACACATGAGTTACCGCTTCACACCATGCAAAAACCCATGGTAGTAATCACCCCTAAAGGGCCTATTGAAGCAAATTTTATGAACAACAGATTAACAATAACAATCATGGGAAGGGAATTCTGGTCTATGCCTATAGTGTTAGAAGAGAACAATATAGATCTGATTCTTGGCATGTCATGGTTGAGGAAAGCAAAAGCAGTTATACATTGTGCTAGGGAACCATAGAACTCACTAGTCCAAAAGGAGAGATGTTTGAAGTCATGATTACCTTAAGCCCATCCACCAAACCCGCTATTTATCAAGTAGATGGTAAATTTGTGGGTAGACACATCCGTGTGGTTAAGGAGTTCCCATATGTCTTTCTAGAGGAGTTACCTAGAATGCCACCAGATAGGGAAGTTGAGTTTGTTATTTATCTCTTACCGAGGACCTCTCCTATTTCTAAAAGGCCATACAGAATGGTAGTTGAAGAATTAAAAGAACTTAAGAAACAACTAACAGAGTTGTAGGAGTAGGGATATATTCATCCGAGTTCTTCACCTTGGGGAGCACCAGTTCTGTTTGTTCAGAAGAAGGATGGTTCCTAGAGGATGTGTGTTGATTACAGATCACTTAATGATGTCACAATTAAAAGTAATTATCCCCTACTCCATACTGAGGATTTATTTGATCAAATGAGAGGTGCCAGGGTATTCTCCAAGATTGATCTTAGATTGGGTTATCATCAAATAAAGATTAGGCCATATGATATTCCCAAGATGGCTTTCTCTACCCGATATGGTCTATATGAGTTCGCTGTCATGTCCTTTGCGTTGACCAATGCACCGGCCTACTTCATGAATCTGATGAACAAGGTGTTTCTAGAGTATCTTGATAAGTTCGTCGTGGTATTCATCGATGACATTCTGATTTATTCCAAGAATGATGGTGATGATGAGGAGCATCTGCGATTGGTGTTGCAGAAGTTGAGGGATAATCAACTCTATGCCGGATAATCAACTCTATGCCTAGTATAGTAAATGTGAGTTCTGGCTTGATGAAGTACCATTTCTTGGGCATATCATCTCCAATGGTGGAATATCAGTGGACCCGACTAAAGTGAGGGAGATAGTAGGATGGAAGATACCAAGTTCGGTCACTGAATTCTGGAGTTTCCTAAGACTCGCGGGTTATTACCGATGTTTTATTGTGGGATTCTCCAAGATAGCAAAGCTTATGACCTCACTACTAGAGAAAGGGAAAGAGTTCAAGTGGACGCATGCTTGCCAAGAAAGTTTTAATCAGTTAAAGTTTAAGTTGATGTCACCTCCAGTGTTGGTAATGCCAGATCTACAGAAGGGATTTGACATATACTGTGATGTGTGTCGTTTGGGCTTGGGATGTGTTTTTATGCAAGAAGGACATGTCATTGTCTATGCATCTCGCCAATTGCGGAAACATGAGCTGAACTACCCCACTCATGACTTAGAACTGGCAGCCATAGTGCATGCTCTCAAGATATGGAGACATTACACAATGGGGACTAAGTGCCAAGTCTACACTGATCATAAGAGCTTGAAGTATATCTTTACCCAGAAAGATCTTAATCTTAGGCAACGCTGATGGTTAGAGCTCATTACAGATTATGACTTGGAGATTCACTATCATCCGGGCAAGGCGAATCTGGTTGCAGATGCCTTGAGTCGGAAGGAACATGTTCATGCAGCTATAGTTACCCAGTTACCTGATGAGTTAGTGTAACACCCCTGGTGTTACTGTCACTAACACTTGAGCATAACATCATAAGCATGGGCATATCATGTGTTTGTCACACCTAGAGTGCATTCACTAGGCAAAAGTTTCAAACAAGTTGTATTGATATGACATTTTGTGGATAAAACCCTAGAGTAGGGTACTTAACCCTAGATTGGGCTTAATAGAGCAAACAAGATCTAATAAGGGAAAACTTCAAAACTCAATTGAAATAGTCCTAAAATGTCACCATGGATGAACTTAAGTAGCATCCAAACCCTAGAAGTATCAAAAACCCTAAATAGAACCCTAGAAAGCCCTAGACTTAAACCCTAGGGGGCTAAGTGCAAAATTAGTGCACCTTTGGACTAAAGTGAAAAAACCATGAAAGTAAGGCACCTTAAGTCATATGGTTCACAAGTATGTGGATTTGCAAGTTAAACCTTGAGATATGGTCCTATTGGAACTATATTGGCTAAGTCTGAATTTCAGTGGGATTGGCTCAACTTTGGGGCTCTATATCTCCTAAGTTATAAAGTGTTTGCCCTAGATCAACACATCAAACCTATAGAGATATAAAAGGAGAAAAATTCTTATTAAGTGACCAAGCACTGATGTTGTGTAAAATTTGGAGATAATTAGACCCAAAGATGGGCTGTCAGACTGCTTGGAGTCTGAATTCAGACTGACAGAGGAATTGCATGAACTTAGGGCTCGAATTCAATCATGATCCAATGGGAATTTGACTACGGATGCTATAGCAAAGGTGAAGATGGTTTGTAGAGCTACAACTTTGCTGCAGAGCATTGGTTATGTTGCCATGGCAAATTTGGAGAAAACCTGCCCTAAACATCGACTGTCAGGCTGACTGAATAGGATTCTGATGGTACAGTGAACTGGATAGGATCAAATTCAGATCACATCGCTGCCGACGAGCTGTGCGCTCGGATTCGTGCTCGCCGTTGGCGATTGACGCTCGGATCGGTTGGATAGCGCTTGGGGTAAGTAAATATCACGTCGTGGATATGTTCCGGCCACTAATTTACTTCGACCACCGTACCCGAGCTAGTCACGGTCGCTTCGGATGAGTTCGCCGGAGATTTCCACCTCGCGGCCTTGCACCACGTGCCTTGGCACATCCACCGCATCACCGTGACTCGCATTAGCCGTCCGTTCATCGCCGGGGAGCTTGCCACGGTAATAGGACACCAATCACGCGCGCCAGTAACTTCCTGTTTCTCCGGCCGCCGCACGTCGTCGTCTAATTCACCGACCACCGCTCGCGGACTCTATAAATTGAGCGCACCGTCGGGTCCATAGGGTATTCACACACCAAGCCACCAAGTCGTGCCTCCAATCGTTCACTAGAGAGCTCCAATTTCTTACTTCCCCCAAATCACTCAAGAACTCCGTTTGGTTTGACCTCACCGTGGCCAACGCGCCTCAGGTCCGCTCATATCATGTGTCCTCCTGTTTATTGTTCTGGTGTGCCCCTGATACTCCCCAACCAACTCAATTGAGCTAGGACCCTTAGATCACCAGGAATGCGGTTGACTGTCCGTGACGCCCGCTGTCACCGTGGACAGAGCAAATTAGGTAGCCGTTCATGAAATTGAGTGAGGGGAAACGATCATTAGGTCTTGAATTCGGTTTCTGCAAAAATAGGGCGCCGATCATTGAGTAAATTGGCCGGTGTACGCTCACCGTAGCGCGGCCCTGTGTCGTTCGCCGTCAGGGACTTCCAATTGTGAAGAATTAGAAGTTCAAGGGTCTAACCGTAACTGTCAGCGACTGATAGAAATAGTGCGTTGAACTCAATTCGGGTTATTTAAAACAACAGGGTCTTTCTTGGCGAAGTCTGCGCGGGCGCGCGCGCGAGCGCGCCTTTCTCTGGTAGTGGGCCGACTTGGGTCGGTTGCGGTCCAGCACTATTCCTATCTTTTTCTTTTCTTTTTCTGCCTTTCTCTGGAATGCCTTTCTCTGGTAGTGGGCCGACTTGGGCCGACTTGGGTCGGTTGCGCCTTTCTTGGCGAAGTCTGCGCGGGCGCGCGCGCGAGCGCGCCTTTCTCTGGTAGTGGGCCGACTTGGGTCGGTTGCGGTCCAGCACTATTCTCTAGAGAATTTTAGAAAAATGATAAAAATACCAAATCAATTTTGCTAGGTTTCTAATTTCCTATAGAATTTAATAAAAATAGTTTCATGATTTTTAGTCCAAAAAGGAAATTATAGAGTATTTAAAATAGCCAAAAACCTTGCTTCTGGATTTTTAGGGAATAAATAATAAATCCAAAATTCACTAAATTTTTAGGGTGAACTCTAAATAATATTTAGAAGCCTAGGGTTTTTGGTATGATTTGGACCATGTTTGATACTTAGAACCCAAAACCCTAGCCCCCTGCCCTTTGAACTTCACTATTAACTCCGGAAACCCTAAGTTCTCGGAGATCCGTGAAGGAAAGTTGTATTCAAGACTTCAGATAATAAACTTTTATTATCTTTGCATCTTAATGAGCACTACATGAGCATTCATTATTATACTTGGCTATATTTAGAAAACGAGGAGGAAGTAGAAGTCAAAGAGACAAGGACTTCATCACCACCACCACCACCTGAGGAACATCAGGCAGGCAACTGTTTTTATTTTGATATCTGCGAAACAGAGCCTGATTCACCAGTAACACAAGGCAAGCCCCGGTGCATTTGCCACCTCCTTGTTCCTTTTAAAATCTTTCTCACTTACTTGATGCATTAGGTGATAGGAGTTGTGTGCTAAACCAATTCCTGCATTTCCTTCCTTGGATTTGATTACTTCTCCTTAAATCCTTGTTTTACAAAAGGTTTTTCTTATGTTTAGCTTTGCTCTAGAAAAAAACAAAAATGTTTTGCTTTTACAAAAGGTGATGCTTCAAAGTGTGTGGGATGTTTTCGAAAATAAAACTTGATGGTGGATCCATCATGGCCATGATGGGTTCAATATCGGAAAAGATGTACCTCTGTCAGGTACCAAACTTTGGGTTTGAAATGATAAAGTTGAGACCGGGCGGGTGACTTGCACGAGAAGAGAGTCTCGGTGTAGCGTCTCCGTCTGAGTCGATTAAGGACCGTCTCAATGTAGGCTTGATGATCGAGGACCCTTTAACTGGTCACATGCCTCGTCATGGGTAAGCTTTGCCTCGGGTAGACTAATACCAGAATAATATAACACATAATGGGAGTGGAGAGATGGCGAGAGTAGCGTGTACCCTCCGTAGCAAGAGGCTGGACGGTGGTGTATCTGTGCTCTCGGTTGGCGTGAACCTGATCTGGTCTTAAGAACCCCGGTGGCGAGTTGACATATGCTAGGGTTAAGTGCTACATATGTCATGTGATTAGAGATCCTCAGCTGAGTATAATCGATTCGGATCGCTGTAACTTCGCAGACATGAAGACTTGGTCACTGACCTACACGTAGCATTCCAGTAAAGATGAAGGGTTGTTAAGAAATTGGCTAGTACAGGTCAAGTGATTGAACTAGGGTAGAAAGAACTCTAGTTACAGGTAATTTTACTTAACATGACAAATAAAAACTAGATTTTTAATGATCCACTATTAGTAAGCATTTTTGCAAACAGAGTCATTGAGTATTAATAAGCCTTACCTTGACTCCCTTAAAGCCCGCATATCCTTGAGAGTCTTTTACTTTGTCGGGTAAGTCTTGCGAAAGTACACTTCCTACTCAGGGCTTTATCCCATGTTGTTTTAGGTGAAGGAGCAGCAAACTTTTGTTGCTTCTGTTCAAAGGCGATACCTGTCACACCCGGTTTTGGAAGGCAAACCGAATGCGAACTATGTACGTGCCAGGATCAGAACTCACGTACACAGCGATTACATAAATGAACATCATCGCACAATGCTCGAATAATAACATAAAAGAGTAAAAACTTATTACATCACAGAGTCATAGACATCCACATAGTCATCGACTTAACAGTTAGATCAAAGTGCTAGCGAAACGCAGTAAAGATAAGGCCTTCACAGGCAGCTGACTGGGGGTTGCCGCCAACCCACACCTAGAATTCATCGTAGTCTTGAAACTCCTGGAAGTCTCCTTCCACGGCTTCACCTTCTCCTGAGCAGTGGTTACAATGCGGACAACCTGGTGTTTTGTGGTAAAGCAAGGATGAGTACACATCAACGTACTCAGCAAATGTCCCGTTTGGCTGAAGTGGACTAGCTTTATGTGGGGTTAGGCTCAAGCAGTTGCTTTTAATTGGTCAGGTATTTATCATTAGTAGAAGCCAGATTTTATCATTAACCAGCCCATGAACCCTTTCCTCATCGAGGAACAACATCATCATATTCGAACCAAAATCATAACATAATCCTTGTATCTCGAACCATTTGTATCTCTAATCACAGAGGATCCCAAGGTTGCTCTTAACCGTGAGCACGGCTGATATATCAGTTTCACTACCCTCTGCAGAGGTCGCACACTTTACCCATGAGTCATGATTCCCTTTCTGCCCGGGGAGAGCTAATCCCCATTGACCACTACCTAGGTGGTCCGGCAGGGTATCACTACGTAGCTGTTACAAAGATTCCCTAGAGATCATAGCTGCCCGTTAGGTTTCTCCAGTTTGATAAACACAGTACTCCTCCCCGCAGGAGAGTGACTAACAAAAGCAAAACGAAAGAACCCCGGCACTCAGCCTCGGCAGAGCAAGCACTGTGCCTGGACCCCATTGACGGCACGACGGCGAAGCAATTACACCTCTAGTTCCTCTAATTATTTAGCTAAGGGCGCCCCATTTCACCCTCATGGTTGCACTGTTATCCCGGGTGGTCTCTCAACGAACAGGTCCTTACGGAGAGGTACTCAGGAAACAGCCTGAGCCCCCTGGAGTATCACAAGATCATCAACATCATCAGGATAACAGTATCATAAATATTCACATCATGTTCATTGATTAAGTTAAAGCAGTAGCAAAATGCTAACCATAATAGCCCATAAGGTCATCAAGGATAAAGTAAAGTGTAAAGCTAGTCAATCCTTAGGTTTCAAGTAAGTAATGCGGGACAGTGTATTATAAAGTAAATGGGACATAATGGGACTGAGGACACTTGCCTTCACCAAACTGCTGATCAGGGACTTCCTCTGCAACTGCCTCGGGAAACACAGACTGCTCGTTGTCTACGTAAAGCAATCATTCACACTATGCACTTGGGAAAATAACAAACAAAAACAATAAACCAAACATATGCAGCAGAGAGTGGTCACAAGCTCATAACAGAAAAGGGATAGGCACTTTGGTGTTCCCTAGGTCTGGGGTAGAGGACTATACAAAATGAGTCATTATCCACTACTCAGGTTTAAGTCAGGGGTGGAATTAAATAATTATCTGGTTTAAGTTCCTAAACTTAAGGGTTTGAGTCCATAAACTTAAGTGCTCCAACTTTTATTAAAGTCTACTACCTTTCATTTATCCCAAAATAGAGTTCCAATAACCTTAATCCTATCCTAAAGATTAACCATTAGTTGGAACATGGAAACAGCAGGAAAACAGTGCATAATCAGATAGATAATAATTTTATGAACATTTTGCAATTTGAAGCACCTAATTTGGAGTTCATATGGCAAAGTTATGAATTTTACAAGTTTAGGGGTTAAAAATATGCCCTAGGGACCTATTTTGAATTAAGTAAAAGGGCTGAGGACTTAACTGCGAGAAACCAGGGACGGCGGGCGCAAAATCCAGAAAACCGAGGGGTCTTTTAAGAAAAGGCGCGGGCGAAGGGGTATCGGGCGCTTACAGCCGTTAGATCTCAGATCAACGGCTAGGATTAGATCCTGCGGCGGGCGCGCGGGCGCGCGGCGGCTCGGGGTGGCTGACAGGCGGGGCCGGGCGGGCAGAGCGCGCGCGGGCGGCTGGCAGGTGGGACCGGGCGGGCAGAGCGCGCGGGCGGACCGACAGGCGGGGCCGGGCGGACAGCGCGAGCGCGCGGACGAGCTGACAAGCGGGGTCGGGTGGCAGAGAGGCGGGGCTAATTAAATCAGGGCCGCCCGATCTCGGGTGAACGGCGGGGATTGGGTGGCCAGGCTGAGCCTCTCCTACGGCTAGCTGGGGCGGCGGCGCTCGCGCCAGTGGCGGAGGGGCTCGCCGGAGACGAGGGGAGCGGGGGCGAGTGGGACTCGGGGCTCAAGTGGCCGAGGGCGAGGTGGGGCGAGCTCCCCACGCGCGACGTGGGCGCGGAGACCGCGGGCGCGCGCGACTCGGCGGCGGTTACGCGAGGAAGACGGGGCTGACACCCCGGGCCCGCGAGCAGAGAGAGAGCGAGGGAGCGAGCGCGCACGGGGAAAGCGGGCGCCGACAGGTGGGGCTGGCCGAGCAGAGAGAGGGAGTGCGGGCGCACGGGAGGCCGCTGCGCCGACAGGCGGGGCCCGCTGCGCAGAGAGAGAGAAGGAGCGGGTGTGCGGAGGGCGGGAGCGCCGACAGGTGGGGCCCGCTGCGCAGAGAGAGGAGGGGAGGGAGGCGCGCGCGCGGGAGAGATGGGCCGGCTGGGCCGAAAGGCCGGGGGGGGCGGCTGGGTTGGGCTGTTTTACCTTTTTTCTTTTATTCTGAATTGTTTCTCCCTTTTCTTTTATTTATTCTATTTGATTCAAATTCAAATAAGCCCCAAATTCAAATTAGACCTTTTGAGAATTATGCACCAAACAAAAGTGAAATCTAGGGTTCAACATGATGCAACAATTCATACTCCACTAGGGTTTAACATAATAGACTATAATTACAAGTAAAACAAGCACTTAGCTCCTATAGAATTGAGAGAGAAAAGAAAGAGAAAGGATGAGAAAAGGAAGTAACACCTGAATTTGTGAATATGAGCAAAGAAATTTTATACCCCCAAATTCAGGGTGTTACAAACCTATCCCCCTTAAAAGAATCTCGCCCCCGAGATTCAAGGTTGGTCAGCAAAGAGTTCAGGGTATTTGGCCTTCAGGTCATCTTCTCGTTCCCAGGTTGCTTCTTCCTCCGAATGGTGACCCCATCTGACTTTGCACATTCTGATGGTACTCCTCCGGGTGACTCTGTCTGCAAACTCCAGAATCTGCGTTGGCTTCTCTATGTATGTCAGATCCTCCTGGACTTCCAAACCCTCCACTGGCAACTGTTCTTCTGGTACTCGTAGACACTTCTTCAGTTGCGACACGTGGAACACATTGTGTACTGCCGACAAACTTTCTGGTAGGTCGAGTTGATAAGCCACTTCTCCACGCTTTGCTTGAATCTGATATGGTCCAACGTACCGGGGTGCTAACTTGCCTTTAACTCCGAACCTTCTGACTCCCCTGATAGGTGACACCTTCAGATAGACGTAATCTCCCACTTCGAAACTCAGTTCTCTTCTCCTTCGGTCCGCATAGCTTCGCTGCCTTGATTGTGCTATCTTCAGATTCTCCCGAACCATTTTGATATTCTCTTCGGCTTCACGCAAGATGTCGGGGCCAAACACCTGTCTCTCACCAGGCTGGTCCCAATGCAGTGGAGTCCTACAACTCCGTCCATAGAGTGCCTGAAACGGCGACATCTTCAAGCTGGCTTGGTAACTATTGTTGTAGGAGAATTCTGCATAAGGTAACCTTTTATCCCATCCTGACTTGTCTTGCAACGCACAGGCTCTCAGCATATCCTCTAGGATCTGATTAGTTCTTTCAGTCTGACCGTCTGTCTGCGGATGATAAGCCGAGCTGAAGTTCAAATGGGTGCCCAAAGCTTCTTGTAGCTGCTGCCAAAAATGAGAGGTGAACTGCGTTCCTCGATCTGACACTATCTTCTTCGGCACACCATGAAGGCAAACTATCCGTGACATGTATAACTCAGCTAATGTTGCTCCGGTATATGTGGTCTTCACAGGTATGAAATGGGCCACCTTTGTCAATCGGTCCACAACCACCCAGATGGAATCATAACCGGCCCGGGTACGAGGTAGGCCAACTATAAAATCCATCCCGATCTCATCCCACTTCCACTGAGGAATCCGCAATGGCTGCAACAATCCGGCGGGCCTTTGATGCTCTGCTTTGGTTCTCTGACAGCTATCACAGATGGCAACATATTCTGCGATCTCTCTTTTCATGCCATACCACCAAAACCTCCTCTTTAAATCCTGATACATCTTTTCACTTCCCGGGTGTATGGAGTAGGCTGTCTCATGAGCTTCCTTTAGGATCAGCTCCCGAATAGGTTTGAGGTCGGGGACACACAATCGATCCTTGAACCATATTACCCCCTCTTCATCCTCTCGAAAGTCTTTGCCTCTTCCTTCTAAGATTAGCTGCCGGATTTTGTTGATGCTTTCATCATCCTTCTGTCCTTCTTTGATCTCCCGCTCTAGGGTGGGCTCTAATTCCACTGTTACTCCTTGCGTGCTGTTCAGGAAACCGAGACTCAGTCTGTCGAACTCCTTGGCTAACTCATATGGCATTGGGTACATGGCCAACATATTGACTTGACTCTTCCTGCTCAAAGCATCTGCAACCACGTTGGCCTTGCCTGGATGGTAATGTATCTCCAACTCATAGTCTTTGATCAATTCCAACCATCTTCGCTGCCTCATGTTTAACTCTGACTGGGTAAATATGTACTTCAGACTTTTATGATCTGTATAAATGTCACACTTCTGCCCATACAGGTAATGTCTCCAGGTCTTCAAAGCATGAACTACTGCTGCCAACTCCAGGTCATGTGTGGGGTAATTTTTCTCATGGATCTTCAGCTGTCGAGATGAATATGCTACAACTCTTCCTTCTTGCATTAGCACGCATCCCAATCCGGTGTAAGAAGCATCACAATACACTGAGAATGGCTTGTGAACATCAGGCAGGACTAACACCGGAGCTGTGGTCAATCTATTTTTCAGTTCTTCAAATGCTTCCTGACACTTTTGGGTCCACTTGAACTCAACTTTCTTCGCTAGTAACGCTGTCATTGGTCTTGCAATCTTTGAGAAGCCTTCGATGAAACGCCGGTAATACCCAGCCATTCCAATGAAGCTCTTGATCCCACGAACATCCTTTGGTGCTTTCCAGTTCAGGATATCTGCCACTTTCTTTGGATCCACTGCCAACCCATCTTGATTTATGATGTGACCCAGAAACAAGACTTCATGAATCCAGAACTCGCATTTGCTTAGCTTGGCATACAGCTGTTGCTCTCGTAGCCTTTGCAATACCATCTTCAAATGCTCCACATGCTCTTCCTCACTTTTGGAATATATGAGAATGTCATCGATAAACACTACCACAAACTTGTCCAGATAATCCATGAACACACTGTTCATCAGGTACATAAAGAAAGCTGGCGCATTTGTCAAACCAAAGGACATAACTGTGAATTCATATAACCCATACTTGGTGATGAATGCTGTCTTCGGTATGTCCGAGGGTCGGATTCTGAGTTGATGGTAGCCTGACCTCAGATCTATCTTCGAGAATACGCTGGCACCTCTGAGCTGGTCGAACAAATCTTCTATCCTTGGCAGGGGGTACTTGTTCTTGACAGTGACTTCATTCAAGGCTCTGTAGTCTATGCACATCCTTTTGGTACCATCTTTCTTCTCTACAAACAACACCGGAGCGGCCCAAGGCGAGGTACTTGGTCTGATGTAACCCTTCTCTAACATCTCATCTATCTGCTTCTTGAGTTCCACCAATTCTGGTCCAGACACTCGGTAGGCCCTTTTGGAAATGGGGGCGGTACCAGGGATAAGCTCTATGGCAAACTCAACCTTTCTCTCGGGTGGCATGCCCGTTAGCTCCTCGGGAAATACGTCCGGAAAGTCCGACACTACCTTGATAGTCTCGAGCGGGTTGGGTTCCTTACTATCAACTGAGATCTGGTGACAGACACCCTCCGCTGATTTAGGCATCCTGGATCGCTTCGGCCTCCAAGTGGTTCACCTTTCCACGGTTGTACGCTTGGTTACGATTGCCTGTCGTTGGCTGCAGTACACCTTGCCTTGTTGGAGCATTAGGGTTGGTCTGCTGCTGCGCCGCCTTCTTTGGGCATTGCATCGCCCAGTGGCCTTGCTCTCCGCAGTGGAAACATCCTCTGCCTCCTCCTTGTGCTGGGGCTGCCTGGTTGCTCTGGTTTGCTGCTGAGGCAGGAAGGCGAGGTACCTGGTTGTTCTGCTTCTGATACTGATTACCTCCCTGCTGGCTGTTCTGACGATACTGCTGCTGCTGCTGCTGATACTGCCTCTGAAACTGCTGCTGATGCGGACGCTGGTTCTGATTCTGATATCCTTGTGGGTGACCAGGCCTGCCTTGCTGAGATGAACTGCCTGAGAAACGTGGACGGCTGATGCCTCCGGTCTGGGGTCCACTCATCTTGCGCTTCCGATCTTCCATATCCTTACGCTTCTTCTCAGTCATAATTGCCCTATCGATCAGGTGCTGGAAGGTGGGGAAGGTGTGATTCATCAGCTGGTAATGCAGGGGATCCACCAAACCCCTCATGAACCTGTACTGCCTTTTAGCATCAGTGTTGACATCCTCAGGTGCATAACGAGATAGCTGCAGAAACTTGTCTCTGTATTCACTAACAGACAGGGGTCCCTGCTTCAGAGCCAGAAACTCCTCCTTCTTCACGATCATCAGTCCCTCCGGCACATGGTACCTGCGGAAACTCTCGCTGAATTCTTCCCAGGTGATGGCTTCGGGGTCAGCATGGGTGGCGAGGTAGGACTCCCACCAGGACTGGGCTGCTCCCCTTAGCTGACGGGGGCCATACAGAACCTTCTCCCTGTCGTCACATTGAGCGGTGCGCAGTTCTCTTTCCACTGCGCGCAGCCAGTCTTCTGCATCCATGGGGTCAGCAGAATGGGCGAAGGTAGGAGGGTGCCCTCTCATGAACTCACCACGCTTATCCCGTGGCATCTGGGGCATCTGCACTTGCATTTGGGGTTGGGGTTGCTGTTGAGCCTGCTGCATGGCTGCCAGAGTCTGCCCAATGGCCTGCACTGCCTGAGTCTGCATCAAGAACATCTGCTCCACTGTCATCGGGGGTGGTGGGGGAGGCTGCCTCGGTTGCTCCTCCTGCTGGTCATGCTGCTCTTGCTGAGCACGCCTGTTGCATCGGCGCCTGTTGTCAGACATCTGTGGAAGACATTCATACATCAGCATTGATCTTACAACCCTCCAGCATAAGAAAAGGGAATTCAGAATTCTTCATGACACTGAGTGAACAAAAAGCTTCACTGATCCTCATTATGATTCAACACAGCTTCTCAGATAAGAAGGAAAGTAGAAGTAAATGGCTTCCCAACTAAATAACTGACTTCATTAATATTACTAGCTAAGCCAAACTGCAGGGGAAACCCACAGGTTGGCAACAGTCATTACAAAGACCCAAATCCAGCACAAGTTCATCATAACAAGCATGCAAGCAACTGATAAGCAAACTAAACTGAATGGAAGCAACTGATAAGCAAACTAAACTGACTACCTAAGACTGAGACATCTGACTTAAGAATTATTACAAACTTCGACGCTAACGATCTAAGGATCCAGATCTATCCTGGTCTTACAGACAGGGGAACCATAGGTGTGGTGACCACGTGGCGGCGAGCGGTATGGGTGCTGAGTCCCAACAGGAGCGGGAGAACCACCCTCCTGGTGATGGCGCTCTGCCAGCTCAGCACGCAACTCCGCAATCTCCGTTCGAGCCCTGCTCAGCTCGTCCAGAGAGTGGTCCAGCTCAGTGTTAAGCACTGCGACTAGGTTGACTGTGCTGCTCAACCTAGGGTTAGCCTCACCAACAGGTGAGACAACCACACTCTCTGTGCTGCCAGTAGGGCGGCGGGGGTAGTACCGAAGGTTAAGACCGTCGGCCACCCCACCGAACAAAGAACAGTACTGAGAGAGTGCACGCCGTGCTGCATCCTGCATAGCCGCCTCTGCAGTGTCCCTCTCGGAGATGGAATAGTGCTCCGAAACGGCCTCCGCACCCCGGAGGTCATCCTCCGGACGGCGAACTAGGCAGGTGGCCTCCCAGCGGTCCGGGTACCTCCCGCGACTGTGCTGGTAGACCACACAACGATACTCGATCGACCAGGTGTGCCGGTCAAAAGCCTGGCGCAGCAAGGTGTCGAGTGCGTCGTGGAAGTGACAACCGCGAGCGGCGTCACGGGTGATGGGTCGGGCGACCCATCCTTCCGCCTCCTGCGGCTCAGAGGACTCCGTGCTGTGGTCTGAGTCGTCGTCGTCGGGATCTCCTCCAGGTCCTCCTCCAACAGCCGGAGCGTCCCGCGGTGGTGCAAGGGGCGCCTCCAGCTGGGCAACAGAGGAACGGGGCCTCACGGACTCCACCTCATGCTGGGATGAGGAGGAAGAGCCCTGCTGCTCTCCGTGCTGGCGTCGGCGTTCCTGCTCCTCACGCAGGCGGTGGTGCAGCCTCTCCAGGTGACTCGACTGACCGGTCACAGTGCGGTGCAGAGGACGCTCCGCAAGTCGAGACGGCAGGAAAGGAATCACCGACTTACGTGCAGTGTGTCTAAGACGAGCCATCTACAAAAGACACCGTAAGCATAAGAGTAAGGGCAGAACTAATATGACAAGTGAGTAAACCATAGACAGAATAAGATAAAAATTTTAACAAGGCATAATATAGTACATATATATGTAGTAAAACATAGGGTTGGTCGAGGTGACCGACTTTTGAAGTAACATCAGAGGTCAAGGTGAGAGAGAAGGTCAATAGTCCTTAGTACGACCAGTGCTACTCTAGGTCAGCGGTCCTACAGTCAGCATGGCTTTGATACCACTTATGTCACACCCGGTTTTGGAAGGCAAACCGAATGCGAACTATGTACGTGCCAGGATCAGAACTCACGTACACAGCGATTACATAAATGAACATCATCGCACAATGCTCGAATAATAACATAAAAGAGTAAAAACTTATTACATCACAGAGTCATAGACATCCACATAGTCATCGACTTAACAGTTAGATCAAAGTGCTAGCGAAACGCAGTAAAGATAAGGCCTTCACAGGCAGCTGACTGGGGGTTGCCGCCAACCCACACCTAGAATTCATCGTAGTCTTGAAACTCCTGGAAGTCTCCTTCCACGGCTTCACCTTCTCCTGAGCAGTGGTTACAATGCGGACAACCTGGTGTTTTGTGGTAAAGCAAGGATGAGTACACATCAACGTACTCAGCAAATGTCCCGTTTGGCTGAAGTGGACTAGCTTTATGTGGGGTTAGGCTCAAGCAGTTGCTTTTAATTGGTCAGGTATTTATCATTAGTAGAAGCCAGATTTTATCATTAACCAGCCCATGAACCCTTTCCTCATCGAGGAACAACATCATCATATTCGAACCAAAATCATAACATAATCCTTGTATCTCGAACCATTTGTATCTCTAATCACAGAGGATCCCAAGGTTGCTCTTAACCGTGAGCACGGCTGATATATCAGTTTCACTACCCTCTGCAGAGGTCGCACACTTTACCCATGAGTCATGATTCCCTTTCTGCCCGGGGAGAGCTAATCCCCATTGACCACTACCTAGGTGGTCCGGCAGGGTATCACTACGTAGCTGTTACAAAGATTCCCTAGAGATCATAGCTGCCCGTTAGGTTTCTCCAGTTTGATAAACACAGTACTCCTCCCCGCAGGAGAGTGACTAACAAAAGCAAAACGAAAGAACCCCGGCACTCAGCCTCGGCAGAGCAAGCACTGTGCCTGGACCCCATTGACGGCACGACGGCGAAGCAATTACACCTCTAGTTCCTCTAATTATTTAGCTAAGGGCGCCCCATTTCACCCTCATGGTTGCACTGTTATCCCGGGTGGTCTCTCAACGAACAGGTCCTTACGGAGAGGTACTCAGGAAACAGCCTGAGCCCCCTGGAGTATCACAAGATCATCAACATCATCAGGATAACAGTATCATAAATATTCACATCATGTTCATTGATTAAGTTAAAGCAGTAGCAAAATGCTAACCATAATAGCCCATAAGGTCATCAAGGATAAAGTAAAGTGTAAAGCTAGTCAATCCTTAGGTTTCAAGTAAGTAATGCGGGACAGTGTATTATAAAGTAAATGGGACATAATGGGACTGAGGACACTTGCCTTCACCAAACTGCTGATCAGGGACTTCCTCTGCAACTGCCTCGGGAAACACAGACTGCTCGTTGTCTACGTAAAGCAATCATTCACACTATGCACTTGGGAAAATAACAAACAAAAACAATAAACCAAACATATGCAGCAGAGAGTGGTCACAAGCTCATAACAGAAAAGGGATAGGCACTTTGGTGTTCCCTAGGTCTGGGGTAGAGGACTATACAAAATGAGTCATTATCCACTACTCAGGTTTAAGTCAGGGGTGGAATTAAATAATTATCTGGTTTAAGTTCCTAAACTTAAGGGTTTGAGTCCATAAACTTAAGTGCTCCAACTTTTATTAAAGTCTACTACCTTTCATTTATCCCAAAATAGAGTTCCAATAACCTTAATCCTATCCTAAAGATTAACCATTAGTTGGAACATGGAAACAGCAGGAAAACAGTGCATAATCAGATAGATAATAATTTTATGAACATTTTGCAATTTGAAGCACCTAATTTGGAGTTCATATGGCAAAGTTATGAATTTTACAAGTTTAGGGGTTAAAAATATGCCCTAGGGACCTATTTTGAATTAAGTAAAAGGGCTGAGGACTTAACTGCGAGAAACCAGGGACGGCGGGCGCAAAATCCAGAAAACCGAGGGGTCTTTTAAGAAAAGGCGCGGGCGAAGGGGTATCGGGCGCTTACAGCCGTTAGATCTCAGATCAACGGCTAGGATTAGATCCTGCGGCGGGCGCGCGGGCGCGCGGCGGCTCGGGGTGGCTGACAGGCGGGGCCGGGCGGGCAGAGCGCGCGCGGGCGGCTGGCAGGTGGGACCGGGCGGGCAGAGCGCGCGGGCGGACCGACAGGCGGGGCCGGGCGGACAGCGCGAGCGCGCGGACGAGCTGACAAGCGGGGTCGGGTGGCAGAGAGGCGGGGCTAATTAAATCAGGGCCGCCCGATCTCGGGTGAACGGCGGGGATTGGGTGGCCAGGCTGAGCCTCTCCTACGGCTAGCTGGGGCGGCGGCGCTCGCGCCAGTGGCGGAGGGGCTCGCCGGAGACGAGGGGAGCGGGGGCGAGTGGGACTCGGGGCTCAAGTGGCCGAGGGCGAGGTGGGGCGAGCTCCCCACGCGCGACGTGGGCGCGGAGACCGCGGGCGCGCGCGACTCGGCGGCGGTTACGCGAGGAAGACAGGGCTGACACCCCGGGCCCGCGAGCAGAGAGAGAGCGAGGGAGCGAGCGCGCACGGGGAAAGCGGGCGCCGACAGGTGGGGCTGGCCGAGCAGAGAGAGGGAGTGCGGGCGCACGGGAGGCCGCTGCGCCGACAGGCGGGGCCCGCTGCGCAGAGAGAGAGAAGGAGCGGGTGCGCGGAGGGCGGGAGCGCCGACAGGTGGGGCCCGCTGCGCAGAGAGAGGAGGGGAGGGAGGCGCGCGCGCGGGAGAGATGGGCCGGCTGGGCCGAAAGGCCGGGGGGGGCGGCTGGGTTGGGCTGTTTTACCTTTTTTCTTTTATTCTGAATTGTTTCTCCCTTTTCTTTTATTTATTCTATTTGATTCAAATTCAAATAAGCCCCAAATTCAAATTAGACCTTTTGAGAATTATGCACCAAACAAAAGTGAAATCTAGGGTTCAACATGATGCAACAATTCATACTCCACTAGGGTTTAACATAATAGACTATAATTACAAGTAAAACAAGCACTTAGCTCCTATAGAATTGAGAGAGAAAAGAAAGAGAAAGGATGAGAAAAGGAAGTAACACCTGAATTTGTGAATATGAGCAAAGAAATTTTATACCCCCAAATTCAGGGTGTTACAATACCAAAAGAAGAGAATCAAGACTAAAGCTGCAGGAGGAAAGGCCCTCCGTTAAAAATTTTTACTACTTATTCGGGAGGAGTTTTTTCCTCCCATGTTTTGTAATAATAACACTCAACACTCATATATTTTGTTCTAGTCTGTAACTATATAACTCTGTCTTACTTTCTAATAAAAGTAAGTTATTGTAACTGCTTCCGCACTTTCGTATCTCTGATGTATTGTAATGTCTGTGTGATGGGTGAAACACTCTTGGGAAAGGTAAGGAATTCAGATACCGAACTTGTCAAGTGATCAGGTGCACCTGCAGGGTTGTCTGAAGTCCGTGGGACAAGGACAACTGTAGGTGGGCCTAATGACTCTGGAGGTTCCGTCATAGCTAGTATCGGAGCGAAGCCCATCTCTGTAGATGTTATGAGACATTTTCAAAAAGAATTTTCAAAGACTTATCTAGAAAATTTCTTTCCTTCTTATCCAATCTGAGATACTTATCTTAAAGACCAGATAGTAGAGTGCAATGTATAGAAGGTGTGAATCAACTAAGGTTGATTCTATAATTACACATGCATCATGCTAAAAACTATGCTAATAAGATTTTCCCCTCATGGAGATATGCCGCCGCGCACAAGAAAGACCGCGCGCAAGTCTACCGGGCCGATTGGCGTACCCCGCCATCAACTAGCCCCACGACATGAAGACAGTAGCAGTGGTAGCAACGGTCAAATCGGGGATCTGGAAGCCCAAGTTGATCAGCTTCGATCAGAACTCCGTCACAGGAACGGTATATGGGTCGCGGATGGTGAGAGAATAAACGAATTGAGAACAGACATCCATCACCTGCAAGACCAATTAGCTAAACGGGATCTAGCGCTCAATTGGGCGGTTAACTCTCGTTCACTAGCTTGGGCCAAGGAAGCTAGAGCTTGTGCCCACGTGGAAGAGCTTAGCTCAGCCGTGGATAACTTGCAGGTTTATTGTAATACACTACATGAAGAAGTTCATGTATTGTATTAACAACTGCACCCTAACATCCCTGTGGATCCTGTCGGGATGGGAGCTGGACCATCTGGAGCAGCGGGTGTAGCCCTTGGAGGGGAACTGGACCTTTTCAGGCCCCCTCCTTCAATGAATTTGGTCGACCAATGGTCTCCTACACCTGACAGCGAGGCTACCAAAAGCGACAAGAAGCTAGAGTAGTGTAGTATAGAAGTAGTAATAATGTGTAATAGGTAATGTAATCCGTTGTAAATACGAGTCTGTAACATTACCCTTTTTAAGTAATGTGAAATGGATGGTTTGTTTTAGCACATCATATTTCTTCAAATGTTCTTTGCCTTAGATGCCGTCCAAGACTCGCGCATAGGATGGGGCAGGAACCTCCCGTGGGAGGGAGGCAACCCCGAATCCACCCCTAGTACCTCCAACATTAGCAGAGGCCATCGCTGCCTTAGTTAATGCCACATCTGACAACACCCGCTTTCTGCGGGAGATGGCGGGGCGACAAATGCAGCAGCAAGGCAGGCGAGCGTATCCGCAAGGACCTTGTGAAACATCATATCTGGATTTCTCAGAGACACGTCCCCCATTGTTTGTCAAAGCAGAAGACCCTCTAGAAGCGGATGAGTGGATCCGCGTTATTGAACACAAGTTCAGGCTTCTCCGATGTATGGAGACTCAAAAGCCCTTGTTTGCGGCCCAACAACTGCAAGGCCCTACCAGCACATGGTGGGGAAATTATGTAGCCGTTCAGCCTGCCGGCCATCAAATTACATGGGATGAGTTCAAACTGGCTTCCAGGAGTACTATATACCTGAAGGGGTGCTCCATATGAAGCAGGAGGAGTTTATGAAGCTCAAGCAGGGTGGGAATACTGTCACTCAGTATCTCAATAAATTCAACCACTTGTCCTAATACGCTATCGATCAAGTCAACACGGATTTAAAGAAGAGGAATTGCTTCATGAGAGGCCTTAATGATCGAATGCAACGAAAGATGGCCACCTGCATTGATCTTTCTTACGGAATGGCTGTCAGCGAGGCGCTGGCAGTTGATGCCAAATATGCAGGCTCTGGAAAATCAAAGGGCAATGGAGGTGACAGGCCCAATCAGGGGTCTGAGAAAAGACAAAGGTTGGTGATCCGACCTTTTAATCAGAATCGTTCTTCATCGCGCCCACCCTCCTACCCTTTCAAACAACCGGTTTTTATACGTCCTACCGCTGCCCCCACCGCTACAAATCAGTTGGGTGCCCCTGGCACTCATTTCCCCGCTCTCCCAAGCTCTTCAATAGGCTGCTTTAATTGTGGAAAGTTCGGACATTTTATCAAGGACTGTCCATACCCGAAGTAGAATCGATCAAATAATCAGCAGAGTTCTGGGAGTTCGCTCAAGTCAAGGGAAATGCGACAAACAATACCGCGGGCAGAAATATGAGGAAAACGGGATGGATTTATTATACTCAAGTGGCCACAACACCGGAAGACGAACCAGTTATGATGGGTACGTTTCTCGTGGCCAATCACCCTGCTGTTATTCTTTTTTATTCTGGTGCTTCACATACATTCATAAGCAAGAAGTTTGTGGAGCAACATTGCATTCAATACCATGAATCAAGGGAAGGGTTTATAATTCATTCGCCTGGGGGACAAATATTTACTAAAGAGGTGGCTTACCATGTGCCCGTAACATTGGCTGAACGGGACTTTCCTACAAACATGATTGTTCTAAAAGGCCAAGACATAGATGTAATTTTGGGCATGAATTGGTTAGCCTAGCATAAAGCAATCCTCAACACTGATCTGAGAACCATCAGGTTGAGTTATGGCCAAGGAGAGATTCTTTTGTCCATCCCCGTAGCCATTCTAGCTAAACCAACTGGCAGAGTATATGAAGCCATCATACTGGAGATCCAAGATATTCCGATAGTATGTGAATTCTCGGATGTCTTTTCGGAAGATCTGCCTGGGTTGCCTCCAGAAAGAGATGTAGAATTTGTGATTGAGTAGAAGCCCGATACGACTCCTATTTCTAGAAGGTCGTATCGAATGCCTCCAAATGAACAGGCAGAACTCAAGGCCCAATTACAAGATCTACTTGAAAAAGGATTTATCCGGCCAAGTTCATCACCTTGGGGTTGTCCAGCCATCTTTGTTAAGAAGAAGGACCAAACATTATGGATGTGCGTGGATTATAGACCCCTTAATGAGGTCACCATCAAGAATAAGTACCCTCTTCCTCAGATTGACATTCTATTTGATCAACTTACCGGAGCTCGGGTATTCTCCAAGATTGACCTCAGGTCGGGTTATCATCAGATCCGTATCCGACCTAAAGATATACCAAAGACCGCATTCACCATGCGGTATGGATTATTTGAATATCTGGTTATGTCTTTCGGACTGACAAATGCTCCTGCCCACTTCACATATCTGATGAACTCGGTATTTATGCCCGATTTGGACAAATTTGTGGTGGTATTCATTGACGATATCTTAATATACTCCAAGAATGAAGAGGAGCATGCTCAGCACTTGCAGATCGTATTAACGCGCTTAAGGGAACATCAATTATATGCTAAGTTCAATAAGTGCGCATTCTGGCTGGAGGAGATCCAATTTCTGGGACATGTATTATCTGCCAAGGGGATTGCGGTGGATCCCAGCAAAGTCAAGGATATTTTGGAGTGGAAACCCCCAACCATTGTACATCAAGTCCAAAGTTTCCTTGGACTAGCTGGTTATTACCGCCGATTCATACCAGATTTTTCCAAGCTTGTGAAACCAATCACAAGTTTATTGAAGAATGATACCAAATTCAATTGGTCTTCAAAATGTAATGAAGCCTTTGAGCAGCTGAAAGTATTATTGACCACTGCTCCGGTATTGGCTCAACCGGACATTGAAAAGCCCTTTGATGTGTATTGTGACACATCAGGCAGTGGTCTCAGCTGTGTTCTAATGCAATAAGGTCGAGTGATAGTTTATGCTTCAAGGTAGTTGCGCTAGCATGAGGAACATTACCCAACTCATGACCTGGAGTTAGCTGCGGTGGTTCATGCCCTAAAAATATGGCGTCATTATCTGCTGGGAAATGTCTGTCACATTTATACAGACCATAAAAGTTTGAAGTATATCTTTACCCAGTCAAAGCTTAATATGAGACAAAGGAGATGGCTTGAGCTGATCAAGGATTATGAATTAGAGATTCACTATCACCCAGGCAAAGCTAATGTAGTGCCAGATGTGTTAAGTCGTAAGGCTTTCTGTCGTTGCCTTACATGAAGCCTTCTGACATTACATTATGCCAAGAAATGGAGAAACTAAACCTAGGAATTATTCAGCATGGAACTTCAAATCATTTGAAGCTTGAGTCAGTCATCCTGCAATGAATAATTGACGCACAAAGGAATGATGAGGGAATGAAGCACATTCATGAGAAAATAGAAGCTAGAAAAGCCAACTGCTTCAGAAGAGATGATCAAGGTGTTGTATGGTTTAACAACCGCGTAGTTGTGCCTAAAAATGATGAGGTCCGCCAACAAATTCTAGATGAAGCACATCTTAGTCACTATTCTATTTATCCCGGAAGCACTAAGATGTATCATGATCTAAAACAGCACTATTGGTGGACAAAGATGAAGATTGAAATCGCACGCTATATGGCAAGATGTGACACTTGTAGACATGTCAAAGCCATACATATGAAGACTGCTGGTCCATTGCAGTCCTTACCTGTACCAACATGGAAATGGGAGGATATAAGCATGGACTTTATTGTGGGATTGCCCAGGACCGCAAAAGGGTATGATTCTATTTGGGTTATAATTGATCGGCTTACGAAAATTGCTCATTTTCTACCAGTCAAGACATATTACCCGGTTCTTACATATGTGGAACTGTACATTGCTCGCATCCTAAGTTTGCACGGTGTTCCGAAGACAATAGTGTCAGATCGTGGACCTCAATTTGTATCCAAATTCTAGGAAGAACTTCACAAATCCTTGGGTACTAAGTTGCTCCATAGTTCGGCCTATCATCCCCAAACCAGTGGGCAGACTGAGAGGGTAAATCAGATACTTGAAGATATGTTGCGAGCATGTGTTTTGGAATTCCCACAAAAATGGGATAATTGTTTACCATTAGCGGAGTTCTCATATAATAATAGCTATCAAGAAAGTATTAAGATGACACCCTTCGAAGCTTTATATGGACGACGGTGTCGTACTCCGTTAAACTGGTCTAAACCAGGTGAAAGAAATTTCTTCAGGCATGATATGGTAAAGGAGATAGAAGAAAAAGTTCAACGAATAATTCATAATTTGAAAGAAGCTCAAGCTCGTCAGAAGAGTTATGTAGACAAGCGATGACAACCCTTGTACTTTCTAGTTGGAGATTATGTCTACTTGAAAGTTTCGCCAATGAAGGGTGTATCACGTTTTGGGGTAAAAGGGAAGCTTGCACCCTGGTATATTGGTCCTTTTCCTATCCTTGAAAGATATGGACCAGTAGCATACCAACTTCAGTTACCCGAAACCTTGTCTGCAGTACATAATGTGTTCCACGTGTCTCAATTGAAGAAGTGTCTTCGGGTTCTCGATCGAACCATTGAAGTAATGGATGTTGCCTTAGAACTAGACTTGACATATTCGGAGCATCCTATTCGAGTCTTGGATCAAAAGGACAGAATTACCCGAAGAAAAACTCTCAAGTTTTACAAGATACAGTGGAACTAGCATTCAGAAGATGAGGCTACATGGGAAACTCAAGACTTTTTAGATAAGAATTTCCTAGGCTTTTTAGCCTCATGTAATTTGTAAAGTGTATACAATTATTGTAATAAAAAAGTGAGCCCCAAACCACCCCTGCCTAGTACCAAAAATAAGGAAATAAAGATGTGTCATGTTTCCTTTTCCATTACTTGCCCTAGGACTTTTAATCTCGGGACAAGATTCTTTTATGGGGGACAGGATGTAACACCCCTGGTGTTACTGTCACTAAAACTTAAGCATAACATCATAAGCATGGGCATATCATGTGTTTGTCGCACCTAGAGTGCATTCACTAGGCAAAAGTTTCAAACAAGTTGTATTGATATGACATTTTGTGGATAAAACCCTAGAGTAGGGTACTTAACCCTAGATTGGGCTTAATAGAGCAAACAAGATCTAATAAGGGAAAACTTCAAAACTCAATTGAAATAGTCCTAAAATTTCACCATGTATGAACTTAAGTAGCATCCAAACCCTAGAAGTATCAAAAACCCTAAATATAACCCTAGAAAGCCCTAGACTTAAACCATAGGGGGCTAAGTGCAAAATTAGTGCACCTTTGGACTAAAGTGCAAAAACCATGAAAGTAAGGCACCTTAAGTCATATGGTTCACAAATATGTGGATTTGCATGTTAAACCTTGAGAATTGGACTTATTTGCAAAAAGTCCTATTGGAACTCTATTGGCTAAGTCTGAATTTCAGTGGGATTGGCTCAACTTTGGGGCTCTATATCTCCAAAGTTATAAAGTGTTTGCCCTAGATCAACACATCAAACCTTTAGAGCTATAAAAGTAGAAAATTTCTTATTAAGTGACCAAGCACTGATGTTGTGTAAAATTTGGAGATAATTAGACCCAAAGATGGGCTATCAGACTGCTTGGAGTCTGAATTCAGACTGACAGAGGAATTGCATGAACTTAGGGCTCGAATTCAATCATGATCCAATGGGAATTTGACTAGGGATGCTATAGCAAAGGTGAAGATGGTTTGTAGGGCTACAACTTTGTTGTAGAGCATTGGTTATGTTGCCATGGCAAATTTGGAGAAAACCTACCCTAAACATCGACTGTCAGGCTGACTGAATAGGATTCCGATGGTACAGTGAACCGGATATGATCAAATTCAGATCACATCGCCGCCGATGAGCAGTGCGCTCGGATTTGTGCTCGCCGTTAGCTATTCACGCTCGGATCGGTTGGATAGCGCTTGGGGTAAGTAAATATCACACCGTGGATATGTTCCGGCCACTAATTTACTCCGACCACCGTACCAAAGCTAGTCACGGTCGCTTCGGATGAGTTCGCCGGAGATTTCCACCTCTCGGCCTTGCGCCATGTGCCTTGGCACATCCACCGCATTGCCGTGACTCGCATTAGCCGTCCGTTCATCGCCGGGGAGCTTGCCACGGTAATAGGACACCAATCACGCGCACCAGTAACTTCCTGTTTCTTTGGCCACCGCGCGTCGTCGTCTAATTCACCGGCCATCGCTCGCGGACTCAATAAATTGAGCGCACTGTCGGGTCCACAGGGTAATCACACACCAAGCCACCAAGTCATGCCTCCAATCATTCACTAGAGAGCTCCAATTTCTTACTTCCCCCAAATCATTAAAGAACTCCGCTCGGTTTGACCTCGCCGTGGCCAGCGCGCCTCAGGTCTACTCATATCCTCTGTCCTCCCGTTTTAGTGTTCTGGTGTGCCCCTGATACTCCCCGACCAACTCAATTGAGTTAGGATCCCTTAGATCACCGGGAACGTGGTTGACTGTCCGTGATGCCCGCTGTCACCGTGGACAGAGCAAATTAGGTAGTCGTTCGTGAAATTGAGTGAGGGGAAGCGATCATTAGGTCTTGAATTCGGTTTCTGCCAAAATAGGGCGCCGGTCATTGAGTAAATTGGTCGGTGTATGCTCACCGGAGTGCGGCCCTGCGTCGTTCGCCGTTAGGGACTTCCAATTGTGAAGAATTAGAAGTTCAAGGGTCTAACCGTAACTGTCAGCGACTCATAGAAATAGTGCGTTGAACTCAATTCGGGTTATTTAAAACAACAGGGTCTTTCTTGCAAAGTCGGCGCGGGCGAGCATGCACGGGCGCCTTTCTCCGGTAGTGGGCCGACTTGGGCCGGTTGCGGTCCAGCTTTATTCCTATCTTTTTCTTTTTCTTTTTCTACCAGAGCTAAAAGAAATTCTAGAGAATTGTAGAAAATGATAAAAATACCAAACCAATTTTGCTAGGCTTCTAATTTCCTATATAATTTAATAAAAATAGTTTCATGATTTTTAGTCCAAAAAGGAAATTATAGAGTATTTAAAATAGCTAAAAACCTTGCTTCTGAATTTTTAGGGAATAAATAATAAATCCAAAATTCACTAAATTTTTAGGGTGAACTCTAAATAATATTTAGAAGCCTTGGGTAAAGTTTGGTATGATTTGGACCATGTTTGATACTTAGAACCCAAAACCCTAGCCCCTGCCCTTTGAACTTCACTATTAACTCCGGAAACCCTAAGTTCTCAGAGATCCGTGAAGGAAAGTTGTATTCAAGACTTTATATAATAAACTTTTATTATCTTTGCATCTTCATGAGCACAACATGAACATCAGGCAGGCAACTGTTTTTATTTTGATATCTGCGGAACAGAGCCTGATTCACTAGTAACACAAGGCAAGCCCCGGTGCATTTGCCACCTCCTTGTTCCTTTTGAAATCTTTCTCACTTACTTGATGCATTAGGTTATAGGAGTTGTGTGCTAAACCAATTCCTGCATTTCCTTCCTTGGATTTGATTACTTCTCCTTAAATCCCTGTTTTACAAAAGGTTTTTCTTATGCTTAGCTTTGCTCTAGAAAAAACAAAAATGTTTTGCTTTTACAAAAGGTGATGCTTCAAAGTGGGTGGGATGTTTTCGAAAATAAAACTTGATGGTGGATCCATCATGGCCATGACGGGTTCAACATCGGAAAAGATGTACCTCTGCCAAGTACCAAACTTTGAGTTTGAAATGACAAAGCTGAGACCGGGCGGGTGACTTGCACGAGAAGAGAGTCTCGGTGTAGTGTCTCCGTCTGAGTCGATTAAGGACCGTCTCGATGTAGGCTTGATGATCGAGGACCCTTTAACTGGTCACATGCCTCGTCATGGGTAAGCTTTGCCTCGGGCATACTAATACCAGAATAAGATAACACACAATGGGAGTGGAGAGATGGCGAGAGTAGCGTGTACCCTCCGTAGCAAGAGGCTGGACGGTGGTGTATTTGTGCTCTCGGTTGGCATGAACCTGATCTGGTCTTAAGAACCCCGGTGGCGAGTTGACATATGCAAGGGTTAAGTGCTACATATGTCGTGTGATTAGAGATCCTCAGTTGAGTATAATCGATTTGGATCGCCATAACTTCGCGGACATGAAGACTTGCTCACTGACCTACACGTAGCATTCCAGTAAAGATGAAGGGTTGTTAAGAAATTGGCTAGTACAGGTCAAGTGATTGAACTAGGGTAGAAAGAACTCTAGTTACAGGTAATTTTACTTAAAATGACAAATAAAACTGGATTTTTAAGGATCCACTATAGTAAGCATTTCTGCAAATAGAGTCATTGAGTATTTGATAAGCCTTACCTTGACTCCCTTAAAGCTCGCATATCCTTGAGAGTCTTTTACTTTGTCGGGTAAGTCTTGCGAAAGTACACTTCGTACTCAGGGCTTTGTCCCATGTTATTTTAGGTGAAGAAGCATTAAACTTTTGTTGCTTCTGTTCAAAGGTGATACCAAAAGAAGAGAATCAAGACTAAAGCTACAAGAGGAAAGGCCCTACGTTAAAACTTTTTACTACTTATTTGGGAGGAGTTTTTGCCTCCCATGTTTTGTAATAATAACACTCAGCACTCATATATTTTGTTTTGGTCTGTAACTATATAACTCTGTCTTACTTTCCAATAAAAGTAAGTTATTGTAACTGCTTCCGCACTTTCCTATCTCTGATGTATTTTAATGTCTGCGTGGCGGGTGAAACGCTCTTGGGAAAGGTAAGGAATTCAGATATCGAACTTGTCAAGTGATCAGGTGCACCTGCAGGGTTGTTAAGAAATTGGCTAGTACAGGTCAAGTGATTGAACTAGGGTAGAAAGAACTCTAGTTACAGGTAATTTACTTAAAATGACAAATAAAACTGGATTTTTAAGGATCCACTATTAGTAAGCATTTCTGCAAACAGATTCATTGAGTATTGATAAGCCTTACCTTGACTCCCTTAAAGCCCGCATATCGTTGAGAGTCTTTTACTTTGTCGGGTAAGTCTTGCGAAAGTACACTTCATACTCAGGGCTTTGTCCCATGTTGTTTTAGGTGAAGAAGCATTAAACTTTTGTTGCTTCTATTCAAAGGTGATACCAAAAGAAGAGAATCAAGACTAAAGCTACAGGAGGAAAGGCCCTCCGTTAAAACTTTTTACTACTTATTCGGGAGGAGTTTTTGCCTCCCATGTTTTGTAATAATAACACTCAGCACTCATATATTTTGTTTTGGTCTGTAACTATATAACTCTGTCTTACTTTCCAATAAAAGTAAGTTATTGTAACTGCTTCCGCACTTTCCTATCTCTGATGTATTGTAATGTCTGCATGACGGGTGAAACGCTCTTAGGAAAGGTAAGGAATTCAGATACCGAACTTGTCAAGTGATCAGGTGCACCTGCAGGGTTGTATGAAGTCCATGGGAGAAGGACAACTGTAGGTGGGCCTAATGACTTGGGAGGTTCCATCACAGTTAGTAGAAGATTTTAAAAAGCTCAACCTAGGAATAGTTTCTCACACAGAGGGAGTTACGATAGAGTTAGAACCTACCATAGAGCAAGAAATATGAAAGGGTCAGGTTGGTGATGCCAAGATTCAGGAGATCAAAGACCTGATGACAGAAGGTAGAGGTTCCGACTTCACAAAGGATGAGCAGGGCATAATCTGGTTCAAGAATAGGATATGTGTTTCTGATATTGACAGTCTCCGTGAAACCATATTGAAGGAAGCTCATGACTCAGCATACTCCATTTATCCTGGTAGTACTAAGATGTACCAGGATCTGAAGTGGAAGTATTGTTAGAGGGTAAAAGTTGAACATCAGAGACCAGCTGGATTACTTCACCCGCTAAAGATACCCGAGTGGAAGTGGGAAGAAATTGGTATGGACTTCATCGTGGGTCTACCCCGCACTCCCACTGGGTATGACTCTATTTGGGTGATTGTGGACAGACTAACTAAAGTAGCTCACTTCATTCATGTGAGGACTAATTACATGGGAGCCAAGCTAGCTGAGTTGTATATGGCACTGTTGGGGACTTGTTCTCAAATGCTATGAATTAAGAACAAGGCAACACAGAAAGAAGTTAATGATAAATACCCTTCGTCCTTCGAAGCGTTATTTCCCTTAGGATATAACGATCTTCAGACGAAGGTCATGAAGGACATACCTTCATCATTGCAGTTCATATTGACAATAAAGAGAAGCATATGAAACATGAGACAATGATATGAATAATCACATAACATTATTACGTGCTCTTATTAAATAATCATGGAAGAATAAAAACAATGTTGAATTATATTTGCACCTTCGGCTTGACAGAAGGCAAAGGTACAAGCGTGACGCACGAGCGAGTACAAGTCAGCATGAACAGTACGGGGGTACTGTTCATCTATTTATAGACACAGGACACAGCCTGTGAAGAATTACAATTATACCCCTCATAAAAATTTACAACATTGACGCAGACAGTTATGGACTAAAAGGTCATTCTATCTTTAAGTCGGTTTGTAATACTGAAGCTTCATGAAGAGGGACCTTCGGTCATCTTCTGCGGACAGCTTCAGCCGAAGCTGCTTCTTCCTACAAGACCTTCGGCGCCACGAAGCATGGCCCCAACAGTAGCCCCTTTCGCGGCGCTAGATCGTTTTTCGTAACGAGCTTGATCCGTGAAAAAAACCTCTTAAGCTTCGGGAAGCCGAAGGTCCAAAAAACACCTTCCCTGAGCTCGTTGTCGAGAAACGATCCAGTTTCCGAGCGCGTGCCAGGCCCACCTTGCGGAGTTACTGTTTGGTCTCTGCGGTCCACCGCGCAGCGAGTGCTAGTGACTGTCCGCCTGGTGTAAAAATCCTGGCGCTTCTCCTTCTTACCTGCAGCACTATATAAACAGACGGGTAGATGTGAAGTTACCACAGCATTCATTGCTATTTGCACTGTTTTGCTGCCAAAATTTTTAACCATAGCCGAAGCTTGACTCTCGGAATTGAACGAAGGTCCAACTCAAAGTCTGCTTCGTCAGAAGGAAAGGCTTCGGGAGAAAAAAGTATTCAATTTACACAAACTCAGAATCAAATGGCCAGGGTGCGATCTACCGCCAGGGTTGAGCGTGAAGGAGACAAAGCTGAAGGTTCGGAGACTGTTCCCATCTCCGAAGCAATGCAACGATCCGGACTGGTAACTGCGGAAGAAATCCCCGCTGTTGAAGCAGAACAAGCAACTGCCGAAGCAGAAGAGGAGAATATTGAAGAAACTGATCCCGAAGATGATTATCGCATTGCCATGCCAAGTAAGCCCAGCCACTTGGACTTCGGAAAGTCGACCGTTTCGAAGGCTGATCTCTCCAAGATGGTAAAGTCAGGTTATTTCAGTGAAAATCAGAAGAAACTACTTCGCTTCGGGGGAGAAGAGACTACCCCGAAGCCAGAGAAGGACGAGATAGTCATTTTCAAGAGCTTTTTAAAGGCTGGGCTGAGATTCCCCCTTCATGGAATTATTGCAGATGTATTGAAGAAGTTTGGTATTTACTTTCATCAGTTGACTCCTAACGCTATCGTTAGGCTTAGTGTCTATATTTGGGCCCTCCGAAGCCAGGCGGTGGAACCGTTTGCCGACAGTTTTTGTCGAGTTCATGAGCTACATTACCAGACGAAGGCCAGAAAAGATGGCTTACATGATAACTTTGGTTGCTACAATTTTGCCTACCGGAAAACCACAAAGTTTCCTGTTATTAGCTACCGAAGCAAATGGCCGGCAGGCTGGAAGTCTGAGTGGTTTTATGTGAAAGTTGACGAAGACAAAGAGAAGTTGGTACAAAGCCCACTTGAATTAATCTTCGGAGAAACAAGACCGCGATGCCACATGACATTGGAAGGTCCCACCTGGGTTGCACTGGGTGAGTTTAAAATTATTTCAGAGCATATCAGTACCAGAGATCTGGTTCAAGAGTTCTTGGCCTTCAGGGTTTTCCCTACTCTAAAAGAATGGGAAATGCCAAAGCTAGAGGGGGAGAAGAAGGAAGGGGAACTTGTCCGGCTTCCTTACCATTTCAAGTTCAAGAAATACTTTAAAAAACCTTGCCAAGAGTGGCTGGACACAGTTGAAGTAATGTGCAATGAAATTCTTGGGAATTATTCGAAAAAAGAGGATCAATTGATGACCGCGGCCTTCGGCACCCGTCCGAAGCGAAGACTAAACCGAGTGTTTGATGCCCTGGGTTTCGAGTACCCTGACTATGAACGGTTGAATAAGGGTGCTGAAGGCCAAAAAAGGAAAAGAGTGGCCGAAACTTTGAACAAAGATGAGGAAGAACCACCAAAAGAGAAGAAAATTCCAAAGAAGAGAAAAATATCATCTGCAAAGCGAAAGTTATCCGATGAAGAGGGGACTCCTGCATCACCCTCTACCACCGATGTGGAGGAAATCTTAAAGGTAATGACTGAACCCCTGCCCGCGAAGCTAAGTCCATTAAGGCCTCAACTGACGAAGCTTTTTCGAAAGGTAGAGGAGCCGGAAAAAACGAAGAAGATAACCAAAACAAAAAGACAAAGAATTATCGCAGTGACCGAAGTTATTGACAAGACACCACCAAGGGCTTCAACTCGAAAAGCGCCAGCGGTTGAGGGCACAACAAATGTCGAAGTCGCACCTTCGGAGGTTGCGGCTACCGAAGCCGCTTCGGCCGAAGATTTGAACTTGGAAACTACAATTGAAGACATCGACAAAATTCTGCTAGATATGGCCGCAGAAGAAGCCACCATCGCTGCCGAAGAAACCATGGCCACAGTGCCTGGAAAGGAAATAGCCGAAGATACTTCGGAAGACGAAGCCTTCATATTTCAAAATTTAGTTGGACAAGAACTGTCGAAGGCCGAAATAGAAGAGCTTAAAGAATATGCCAAATCTTGCGGATATAAGCCAGGAGCTCTTCTTTTCGGAGGTGTTGACGATGAAAAATTAGGCTGGATCCGAGATCAGACTGGTGCTAAGGTCATCGGTACTCTATCAAAGAGTATCGGTTTTCCGAAGCTGGAGACGGATATCAGTCGCTACCGACGACAACATATCGTTGGTAGTTTATTTTACTCCAATTTCAAGGTAAACATCTTTTCGCTGAGTTTTATTATTTTTAATAATGAGATTGCTCCTGACAAAGGTTATTTATGTGCAGAGCATGCTACTGAGCAAAGCTTTGAAGATGCAACAAGATCTAGAGGATAAGAAACACGAAGCTATAATTGAAAATCTAGAGAGCAAGATAAAAGAGCAATCAGCTATTATTGAAAAGAAAAACTTCGAACTCCAAACAACTGAAGGCTTATTGGCAGAAGCTGAAGCTAAAGTAGCAGAATTGAATTCGAAGCTTCTCTGGCAATCAAAACAATTTGAACAAGAGAAGCTAGAGCTTAATTCAAAACTTGAGGCCGAAGTCCAAACCAGCTCAGATTTGAAGAAATCATTAACAAGCCTTCAAGACAAATGCTTGAAATTTAGTAACAACTGTATTCAACAATTAAAAAAGATCTTTTATTCAGTTGGAGCCAGCAGTGGGATGTTCACCCCTTCAGCTGAAAATTTGCCAAGAACCTTCGAACATATTGAAGCTGAGATTGATGAGCTTGACGAAGTTATAGCCGGGCACGGTGACTTCTGTGCCTGGGTAGCTTCTCGGGGTACTGCTGCAGCGTTTTTGAAGGCCGGCTGTGATCATGGAAAAATCGTCAACAGGCCCAATTTCATTCTATCTTCGTCAATGCTAGACGATATTCCTGACCTCGCCCGAAGCATTTCAAACAGATTTATAAAAATGATATGGATAAAAGGCGGGCGAGAGAAGGCTGGAGACGAAGCTCGAAGTCATCTTGAACCAGTAAGAAATGATACCTTGTGCTTACCTTCTCCTTCACACTTGATTTTTACTCGCAATACCTTGATTCATGTAGGATGACGAAGCTGAAAGTGACGCTTAAAAAATATGCCACCGAAGCTGAAGCTCAGTGAAGATCAGTAGGAGTACACTGTAGAAAAAACTCAAGAGACTTTTGTAACAACTTTTGTGAATACAATTAAACTGTTCTTAATGAACTTTGTACATACCTTGTAATATATTCTTACCCTTCCATTGAGGCGCTTTGATGTGGACGAAATTAGTATTTTGAGCCAAAGGCGAAAAAACACCTTCCCTTCTTTTCGTACACAACGAAGCATAAAAGACCACTTCTTCTTTTTGCCGAAGCTTTTCTTTTTTGTACACAACGAAGCATAAAAGACCACTTCTTCTTTTTGTCGAAGCTTTTCTTTTTTGTACACAACGAAGCATAAAAGACCACTTCTTCTTTTTGCCGAAGCTTTTCTTTTTTGTACACAACGAAGCATAAAAGACCACTTCTTCTTTTTGCCGAAACAACCACTTATGCCATGATGATGATTATCCTATATATGCCTGAATGAATGCTTATGAATGCAAATGCTATGATGTAAAGTGATGTGCGAATGAATGTCCAAAATACATATCCGAAGCCATACCCTCAGCCATTATTTCCTTAGAAACAACCACACATCAGCTCTGCATTCCCTTAGGAACGTCTTTGGAGCTTCTTCGCCTTTTACTTTCGGCGGAATCAGCGTTGACTTTTCGCTGTAAGCTCTGCATCCCCTTAGGAACGTCTTTGGAGCTTCTTCGCCTTTTACTTTCGGCGGAATCAGCGTTGACTTTTCGCTGTAAGCTCTGCATTCCCTTAGGAACGTCTTTGGAGCTTCTTCGCTTTTTCAGTTTCGGCACTCGATGGTGCGTTCTCAGCTTTTACATTTACATTCTTTGGGGGATTTTGCTCTTATAAAACTAAAAAGGAAATTACATATGATGGCCCCATTAAAAACCTTTCTCCCCCTTTAGAAAGGAAAAGGGTGCCATGAAAAAGAAAAAACATAAAAGAGTTACATGAAGTTACACATAATATCGCCGAAGCTCATCCGCATTCCAAGATCTTGGAATTTTGTTGCCGTCCATGTCCTTCAATCTGTATGAACCAGGTCTTGACGAAGATGCTACTAAGAAAGGTCCTTCCCATTTCAACTGTAACTTGCCCACTGTGTCTGGGTTGGCCACTCTCCGAAGCACCAAGTGTCCCGGCTCAATATTTTTTAGCCGGACCTTTCTGTCTCGCCATTTGACTGTTTCATCTTGGTATTTATTGATATTCTCCACAGCTTGAAGCCTGATCCCTTCTAAAGCATCTTTTTCCACAAGACAAGCATCTTCAGGACCTGATTCTGCCGAAGCTACTACTCTTATTGATCCAGCTTTAGCTTCTTCCGGAGTTATTGCTTCGTCACCGAATAATAACTTGAATGGAGTAAAGCCTGTAGACCTTGATGTTGTTGTATTGTGGCTCCACACCACTTTGGTTAACTGATCTGGCCACTTTCCCCTGGGTTGATTGAAGATTAACTTCATTATTCCTGTCATTATAATGCCGTTGGCTCTTTCAACGAGCCCATTTGACTCCGGATGCCTAACTGATGCAAAATGGATCTTCGTACCAATTTGATCACAGAAATTTCTGAAAGCTTCGGAGTCGAACTGCGTTCCATTATCTACAGTGATGACCTTCGGTACCCCGAAGCGACAGACAATATTCTGCCAGAAAAACTTTTGGACAGTGGCCGAAGTTATTGTGGCTAATGGCTTTGCCTCAATCCATTTAGAAAAATACTCCACAGCTACTATAACATATCTTAAATTCCCTTGAGCCGGTGGTAATGGACCTAACAAGTCAAGGCCCCACCTCTGCAATGGCCAGATAGGTTGAATGAGCTGTGTTAAAGACGAAGGCTGTTTTTGATCTCTTGCACACTTCTGACAGCCTTCGCACTTTTGAACTAACTCCGCTGCATCCGAAGCTGCCTTCGGCCAATAAAACCCTTGGCGGAAGACTTTTCCAAGTAACGGCCTAGATCCAATGTGGGATCCACACAAGCCTGCATGTATTTCTTTCATCAATTCTATACCTTCGGTTCTAGATAAACACTTGAGTAGCGGAGCACAAACTCCATGCTTATACAACTCCCCTTCTATCATGACATATGGACGAGCTCTTGCCTCTATTCTCCTGTTATAAGCTTCGTCATCTGAAAGGAACTTACCCTGAAGGTAAGAGATGATCTCAGTTCTCCAATCTTCGCTATAAACAGGAGATATATTGAGGACTGCTCTTTCAAGGAGCTCCACTGAAGGTGCCTTTATTGTTTCGAAGAACACATCCGAAGGTAACGGCAGCCCCTATGCTGCTGACTTGGCTAACAAATCAGCATGCTCATTTTGTCCTCGAGGGATATTCTTGACAGAAAATCCTTCGAAGGAGGCTTCGATTCTTCGGACCGTGTCTAGATATTTTTCAAGCTTCGGATCTTTAGCCTTGCAACTTTTGTCGATATGACCCGAAACAACCTGGGAATCAGTTTTAAGAATCGCCCTTCTGATTCCCATTGCCTTTAATTTCCGAAGGCCCAGGAGCAGAGCTTCGTACTCAGTAATATTGTTTGTACAGCTGAAATCAAGTCTTGCCGCATAACAAGTTTTAACCTTGGATGGTGAGACTAACACAGCGGTTGCTCCTGCTCCGAAGGTTCCCCAAGAGCCATCACAGAATACTGTCCACACTTCGGCATCTTTATTTGCTTCTTCATCCTGAGCCCCTGGCGTCCAATCGGCAATGAAATCTGCCAACGCTTGAGACTGGATCGAGGATCTATGCACATAATCAATGCAAAATTCATTGAGCTCTGCAGCCCATTTTCCAATCCGTCCAGTAGCTTCTCTATTTCTCATAATATCCTTCAACGGTTGCGAAGAAGGAACAACAATATTGTATGCTTGAAAATAATGCCGAAGCTTCCTGGATGCCATCAAAACGGCATATAATACCTTCTCCAGTTCCGTATAATTTTTCTTTGATACACTAAGGACTTCAGACACAAAATACACTGGAACCTGCTTCTTGACTTGGCCAACAAGCTTCTCCTGGACAAGTGCTGCACTTACTGCTGAGTGCGAAGCTGCCACATATAACAACAAAGGAGCCCCTGGCGTTGGTGGAGTTAATGTTGTTAGATCTATCAAATATTGCTTCAGCTCTTCGAAGGCTTTTTGTTGGCTTGGTCCCCATTGAAAGACTTCAGCTGACTTCAGCACCTCGAAGAATGGTAAATTTCTTTCTGCTGATCTGGATATGAATCTATTGAGAGATGCCAGCCTCCCTGTCAATCTTTGGGCCCCCTTTCTTGTAGTTGGTGGCTCCATTCGAAGTATAGCTTCAATTTTATTTGGATTAGCTTCAATTCCCTTTGTTGAAACCAAGCATCCAAGAAATTTCCCCTTCTTTACTCCGAAGACACATTTTTCTGGATTCAGCTTCAAACCAGCTTGTCTGAAACTGGCGAAGGTCTCCTGCAAATCAACAATATGATTTTCCTGCTTCGTGCTTTTTACAATGATGTCATCAACATAAGTTAGCACATTTCTGCCTATCTGAGACTGGAGGACCTTCGCCGTCATTCTGCTGAAACTTCCTCCAGCGTTTTTGAGCCCCTCAGGCATCCGAAGATAGCAATATGTGCCACTTGGGGTTATGAAGCTAGTCTTCGGCTCATCTTCCTTCTTCATCCAGATTTGATGATAGCCTGAGTAACAATCTAGCAGACTCATGAGCTCTGAAGAAGCTGCTGCATCAACTAAAGAGTCTATCCTTGGCAATGGGAATTCGTCCTTCGGACAAGCCTTGTTGAGATCTGTGAAATCGATACACATTCTCCACTTGCTGTTGGCCTTCTTTACCATAACAGTGTTAGCTAGCCATTCTGGGTACTTTACTTCTCTGATAACTCCTGCACTAAGGAGTCTTTTTACTTCATTGCGAGCCCCTTCGGCCTTGTCATCAGACATTTTCCGAAGCCTCTGCTTTCGGGGTCTGAAGGATGGGTCAACATTGAGCGAGTGTTCAATAACATCCCTATTTACTCCGCAGAGGTCATTAGCTGACCATGCAAAAACATCTTTGTTGTTGAACAAAAACCTTATCAAGGTTTTCTCCTGCTCTTCGGATAATTGAGAACCCAGCAGCACCTTCTGCTCTGCTATGTCCTCACATAAGAGCATGGGCTTCGGCTGATCTGCTGAAGCTGCTTTCTCCCTTCTGAATTTGTACTATTCACAAGCTTCAGTTCCATCTATGTTATGGATTGCTTTGGAGTCAGTCCAGCTTCCTTCGGCCCTTCTAGCAGCTTCCTGGCTTCCATGAATAGCAATAGGCCCTTGGTCCGAAGGTATCTTCATGCAGAGGTAAGCTGGGTGAAGAATTGCTTCGAAGGCATTGAGAGTACCGCGACCAATGATAGCATTGTAAGGATACTCCATGTCAACAATATCAAACACAATTTTCTCAGTCCTTGTGTTGTTAACAAATCCGAAGGTTACTGGCATGGTAATCTTCCCAAGTGCTGCAATCTGCCGTCCTCCGAAGCCACAAAGAGGGTGCGTAGCATCATGGATCTTGTCTTCGGGCTCTTGCATTTGCCTGAAGGCTTTAGCAAATATGATATCAGCTGCACTGCCTGTATCAACCAAGACATTGTGAACCAGAAATCCTTTGATAACACAAGAGATAACCATGGCATCGTTGTGTGGGTAATCTTTGAGCTGAAGGTCTTCCTGAGAGAAAGTGATTGGAATGTGGGACCATTTTGACTTGATGAAGGGTCCCTGTACTCCAACATGCTGCACCCTTCTCTGAGCCTCCTTCTTCTGCTTCTTGTTAGACGGCTCTGAGCAAGAACCGCTTGTTATCGGGAGCACCAGCTTCGAAGCCGAAGCAGCTTCAGCTTGATTGTTGAACGAAGCCATCAGCTCAGAAAAGTGGAAGTGAGTTCACCGGAGGTGGGCGCCAATGTTGGGGACTTGTTCTCAAATGCTATGAATTAAGAACAAGGCAACACAGAAAGAAGTTAATGATAAATACCCTTCGTCCTTCGAAGCGTTATTTCCCTTAGGATATAACGATCTTCAGACGAAGGTCATGAAGGACATACCTTCATCATTGCAGTTCATATTGACAATAAAGAGAAGCATATGAAACATGAGAGAATGATATGAATAATCACATAACATTATTACGTGCTCTTATTAAATAATCATGGAAGAATAAAAACAATGTTGAATTATATTTGCACCTTCGGCTTGACAGAAGGCAAAGGTACAAGCGTGACGCACGAGCGAGTACAAGTCAGCGTGAACAGTACGGGGGTACTGTTCATCTATTTATAGACACAGGACACAGCCTGTGAAGAATTACAATTATACCCCTCATAAAAATTTACAACATTGACGCGGACAGTTATGGACTAAAAGGTCATTCTATCTTTAAGTCGGTTTGTAATACCGAAGCTTCATGAAGAGGGACCTTCGGTCATCTTCTGCGGACAGCTTCAGCCGAAGCTGCTTCTTCCTACAAGACCTTCGGCGCCACGAAGCATGGCCCCAACAGGCACAGCTAGTTTTTCTACACGGAGTACCTAAGAAGATCGTATTTGACCAAGGATCCCAGTTCACTTCTTGGTTTTGGCAGAAGTTGCATGTGTGACTGGACACGAAGCTGAATTTTAGCTCAGCCTATCATCCCCAAACTGATGGCCAGACTGAGAGAACCAACCAAGTGCTTGAAGATATGTTTAGAGCTTGTGCTCTTAAGCACGGTGGCAATTGGGACAAGAGTCTACCATATGCAGAATTCTCTTATAATAACAGTTATCAAGCCAGTCTAAAAGATGTCCCTTTTGAAGTTTTATATGGCAGAATGTGCAGAACACCTCTGTATTAGGATCAAACTGGTGAAAGGCAGTTCTTTGGGCCAGAAATTATACAAGAGGCAAAAGAACAAGTTCGGATGATACGAGAGAACTTGAGAACTGCACAGTCTAGAAAGAAAATCTATGCAGATACTCGAAGAAGGCTGTTAGAGTTTGAGGAGGGTGATCACATGTATCTGAAGGTGTCACTGATCCGAGGTATGAGGAGATTTAATGTTAAAGGGAAGTTATCCACTCGCTTTATTGGACCCTTCAAAATCCTAAAGCGAGTGGGGAAGTTGCCTACCAACTGGAACTACCCGACCATCTTGCGGATGTACATGATGTCTTCCATGTATCTTAGTTGAAGAAGTGCCTCAGGGTACCAGAAGAGTAACTGCCTTTAGAAGAGCTTAGTGTTCAAGGTGATCTGACTTACACTGAGTACCTGTTGGGATTCAATCTACCAGGGCGAGTTGATCCAACCAGGGGGTGGAAAGTGTATTTGCAAAGTTTAGCACGGAATGCCAAAAGCTTTTCTCATCTTCCGTATGTGGGCACTGTACGGGGGTATTTACAGGTACTCGAGGGACCGCCTATCCCTGTCAAAGACGTTTATACCCTCGAGTACCCGGTTTATCCCCAGAATATTCTCATGAGGGTGGTAACAGATAGTCATTAAGGTAAACCCTATTACAGACACGACCCTTATCGCACTTGTCCTCATGGGGCCCATCACTATGGGCCGAATCACACATGGGCCTTCCCCGGCGGATGGAGGCGCGGGAGGCCCACAGACATCGGCGGGGCCTTTGTCTTGCGACACCAGACTTAAGGGCGTCGCTCTGGTCTCCGTCCGGGCAGTGCCCTCGGCTTGTTCTGGAATGTTCTGTCGATGTAGCCCTCGTCAATGTGATCAGAAGACGAAGTCGTAGAGGGAAGGGTAGCGTGTTCGCCTTCGCCCCAACAGTACCCTACCAAGATCATTTATACCTTGACTCGCGTTATGAGGAATAAAGTGATTAAGATGTGCAAAGTATAATGGGATCATCACGGAGAAGATGAAGCCACCTGGGAACAAGAAGATGAACTACGAGTAGAATTTTCCCACCTTTTTCCAAGCTCATCTTAATCTCGAGGTCAAGATTCCTTTTAAGGGGGGTTGGATTTGTAAACCCTAGAATCTAATCTCCAGTACTCTAGACATTTGAGAAATAATAATGGAGTCATTTTGACTATGTGGCCTATAATTGAGGCATATTTCCTTTAAAGTAAATACCAAATAAAGACATGAATTTATGCACCATGCTGGAATTTTATTGTTTGTGCATCAATGTCAAACTTATATTTAAAATAAATCTAGCTTCAAATTCAATTGAGATCTAAAAATATGGGAGGGAAGGAATTAAAGAATGTGAAGAGAAAAAAAGAAAATTAAATAATATTATTACAACCAGTAGGAGTATTATTCATATTAGAATTCTATTGTACATTTGCAAGGCTGAAATTTAAAACCAGAATTCAAATTTAGTTTGAATCGTTGATTTGGAAATAAAACAAAAAATATAAAAGAAAATAAATAAAGAAAATGCAAAAGTCATTACTGGGTCGTTTCTCCCCGGCCGGTCCACCAAGACCTCCATCTGAAGCCCAAACAAGGGGGCGGGGCCTGACAGGTGGCCCCCACCTGCTAGTGGACACCACGGGCCTACGCGGCTCTGGTTCTGTCACCGACATGTGGACCCGGCCGCTAGTCGCCCTGGCACGCTCGCACCTAACCTTTCACTAACAGGCGGACCATGATTCTTCCCTCCCAGCCATGCGCTCTTCGTTAGGCTGGTGGGTGGGCCCGTGTCGATAGGGGCTTCCCCTTCCCAAGTCTGCTGTGGGTGCCCCTGGGACTGCACCGACTCCATGAGGTGGTTACAACTGCCTCCCCCACATTTCCTACTCGGCATCTGGGGCCTAGCTCATTGCCTCGGGGCTAAATAAAGCCAGGCACATTCTCCATCCGCGACTGCCCTTGGACCACGTTGTAGAAACCACCACCGACGCGAGTTGAACAACCGAGAGAGAGAGAGAGAGGGTGAGGGAGCTCGCAGTCGCCGTCGTAACCTTGCCACGACATGCTTGGGTCAGGAAGCAGAGGAGAGTAACCTACGGGCTTGGTGAAGCCGTCCGTGGCCGACCAGTGGCTTGGTGTCTTCGGCAGCTGTCTAATCGTCACTGGGCTTGCGACGGACTACACGGCGACATCACCAACTCAATCCTCGTCACAACCACGGTGAGTCCCTTTTCCTTATCGTATTCATTGTGAGCTCCGTGTTCGTTTTACCTTATCGGGGGGTATGGGGGTCACAGGAGCACTGTGGGGCATTCGCGGATCATGGCACCGCCTCGCTCGCTCCAGCGCCGCCGCGCAGCTCGGGGGTGATGGGTGGCACTCGCGAGCCATTAGATAGATAGTGGGCAATCTAGATTAAAATAACCATACTCCTTTGCATAATAAAATATGAGTCGTCGATCCAATATCGAGTGGATGAGACTGGATCTTGGCCACTTAAAACCTACACCGTTGATTTGAGATCCAAAGGATCTAATAGCGTATCATTTTAGGGTTGGGGCTGTTGGTCACTTGTTCTCAGATGTTGTGAATCAAGAACAAGACAACACAATTGTTAAGGATTAAGGACCTTAGTCCTCCGAAGCATTATCTCCTATTGGATATAATGATCTTCAGACAAAGGTCATGAAGGACATGCCTTCCTCATTCATGAGAATAAGAGTACATAGAGATAATGAATGTAATCCATTGGCTCATTCACATATGTATTTCATAATGTACACATGTACATTAACAAAATTTACATTACATTGATACCTTTGACTTGTTCGAAGGTGCTAACGTGAGAGCGATTACAATCCAGCATGAACAGTACGGGGGTATTGTTCACGTATTTATACACATGGGACGCTGCCTAGGTAAAAGTACATTTATAACCCTAACATTTGTTCATAATCGTAACATAAATCACTAAGGACTAGCTAGTCTTTTCCTCCTCAGCTTGGTCTAAGCCAAAGTTGTCGTCCTTTGGTGACATCTTCGGTACTCGCCATCGTTGCTTCCAAACAAGATCTACACCTCGAGGACCTTCGGCAGAGAGAGAGAGAGTCCTCAAAATCACTTTGCTGATGATGTCTTTGTCTTGAGGACCTTCGGTGGAGAAGGAGACTCCCAACAGTAGCCCCTTCACGGTGCTAGATCATTTTTTCATAATGCGCTTGATCCGCAAAAAGTACGAAGGCTTCAGAATGTCAAAGGTCCGAAAAACACCTTCCCTGAGCTTGTAATCAAAAAAATGAATAAAATATTCACAACACTTATTGGTCCACTGATCAGTCAGTACGAGCATCTTGGCGATTCACCTTCTTCTCATGCAGGGCTATATAAGCATACAAGTTGGTGAGAAGTTACTGAAAGGGAAATGTGCCCTTGGGCCATTTCTAAGTCTTTTGGTGATGGAGTGCCAACACAAGTGCTTAAGTGTTAATCTATGTCAATTGATGGTCAAAGTGCAAATCAAGAGTAAAGGTATGTTTCTAAGACTTAGTACATTGTTTTGAAGACTAATGTATTGTGTCTAAGTGCTAGAAACAGGAAAAGACTTGGCCAAGCAGCCAAATCTCTGCGCAGTCTAGGTGCACCGGACAGTGTCCGGTGCGCCAGGCTGGCGACTATCAACTGGCTGCTCTCGGGAAGCGATCAACGTCGTACGGCTATAAATCACCGGACTGTCCGGTGGTGCACCAGACTGTCCGGTGAGCCATTCACAGGCGAAGTCGTCGCTCTCGGGAAGTGATTAACGGCGTACGGCTATAAATCACCGGACTGTCCGGTGGTGCACCGGACTGTCCGGTGAGCCAACGGTCGGCCAGGCAAACGGTCGGCCACGTAATCCGCGCGCGACGCGTGGCCGAGCCAACGGTCCGAAGGGGGCACCGGACTGTCCGGTGTGCACCGGACAGTGTCCGGTGTGCCAACGGCTCTAGATCTGCAACGGTCGGCTGCGCCACAGAAGGAAAGAGATCTGCACCGGACAGTGTCCGGTGGTGCACCGGACTGTCCGGTGCGCCAGGCGACAGAAGGCAAGAATTGCCTTCCTGGAATGCTCTCAACGGCTCCTAGCTGCCTTGGGGCTATAAAAGGGACCCCTAGGCGCATGGAGGAAGAAACCAAGTATTCTCTAAGCATTCCTAAGCACCAAGACTTCAATTCCGCGCATTCGATTCTTTGTGATAGCATCTAGAGCTCCGTTTGAGTAGAGAACTCGTTGAGTTGTGTTGAGAGCTCGTGTTGTGACTTGTGTGCGTGTGTTGCTCTGATTTTTGTGTCTTGTGTGCGTTGCTCATCCCATCCTTACTTCCGTGCTTCTTTGTGAACATCTTTGTAAGGGCGAGAGACTCCAAGTTGTGGAGATTCCTCGCAAGCGGGATATAGTAAAGTTTAAGCAAAACACCGTGGTATTCAAGTGGGTCTTTGGACCACTTGAGAGGGGTTGAGTGCAACCCTCGTCCGTTGGGACGCCACAACGTGGAGTAGCCAAGTATTGGACTTGGCCGAACCACGGGATAAACCACTGTGCCATCTCTGTGTTGATCTCTTTGTGGTTATTGTGTTTTGCTAAGACTCCTCTCTAGCCACTTGGCCTTATTGTGCTAACTTCTAATCAAGTTTTTGTGGCACTAAGTTTCAAGTTTTACAGGATCACCTATTCACACCCCCCCTCTAGGTGCTCTCAGTTACCACAACATACATTGCTATTGCACCGTTGTGATGCTAAAAATTTTCACCAAAGCCAAAGTTTTCACATTACGTTTCAAACAAGCATTTCACCACTCAAGCGCAACTTCATCTGCTGGAGTTTGAACATTGAAATGGCCAAAGTAAGATCGACTGCTAGGGTGACCCACCAGAGAGATGAGACTGAAACCACTAAGATAGCTGCCATCTCAGAAATGATGAGGCCTTCTGGGTTGGTTGTGCAGGAAGAAACTATTGCCGATGGTGTTACTAGTGCCAAAGCTGAATAGATGGTGGCTGAATCTGAAAATGAAAATGAAAGTGAGGATGATGATACTATCCTGTGTCCAACTAAGCCTGGCCATATTGAATTCAGGAGATCCATAGTTAAAGCTGAGGATTTAGTTTTAATGAATAAACTAGGATATTTTGGAGAAAATGATGATGATCTGGTTGGTTTTGCTGGAGAGGAGACGATTCCAGAGCCGAAAGAGGATGAAGTTGTAGTATACAAGAGCTTCTTCAGGGCAGGACTACGGTTCCCCCTTTATGAGATGATTGGTGAAGTTTTGAAAAAGTTTGAAATCTACCTACTAGTTGACTCCCAATGCCATTGTTAGGCTCATCGTGTATATTTGGGCTCTCGAAGCCAAGGGAAGAGTGCTAATGCTGAAAGATTCTATCGGGTGCACGAGCTTCATTATCAGATGAATGCAAGAGCCGATGGTCTGCACAAGAACTTCAGGTGCTATAACTTTGCATACCGAAAGGACACCAAGGCCCCCGTGATTGGCTACCGCACCAAATGGCCGACCGGGTGGACAAACGAGTGGTTTTACATGAAAGCCGACGAGAAGAAAAGGGAGAAGCTCATAAGCATGGTGATGAGTCCGTTGAGATTGAACTTCGGCATGACTCGACCCTTGTGCAATATGCAGTTGGGGTCTCCTTGCCAGCTACCCGTAGTGGAGTTCAGGGTCATGGCTGAGCACATCAGCACTAGAGACTTGGTGCAAGAATACTTGGCAAACAGGACATTTCTGACCTTTGGCGATTGGTGAATGTCGAAGAAGAAAGAAGAAGGGAAAAAGTATGAACTTGTTTGGTTTCCTTACCGGTTTAAGTTCCAGAAAAGATTCAGCAAACCGTGCAATGAATGGCTAGAAATAATAGAAACTATGTGTAATGAAATTCATGGAAACTACACAAAGAAAGAAGATCAGCTAATGACAGCTGCCTTTAACACCTGTGAAAAGCGAAGGTTGAATCATGTGGTGGATGCTCTGAACTTTGAGTACCCAGATTACGAGAGACTTGATGAAGGGGCCGGCGGAGCTAAAAGGAAAAGAGTTGTCAGCATTCTGAATAGACAAGCCATTCGGTCAGTCAAGGAAGACCAGAAAGCTATGAAGAAGCAAAAAAACTCTATCGAAGCCGAAGGATTTGGCTCCTAAGAAACGAAAACTCGTCAGGATATCTTCTATGGAGACGAAGGTTCAAGATGTGCCAGACAAGACTATAGGTCCTTCTTCGTCTTCTGCTACTAATGTTTCAAAAATTTTGAAGGTAATGATTGAACCCATCCCATGCGCAATGCTATGTTCTCTAAGGTAAGATCTGACTAGCCTCTTACAGTCAAAGGAAACCGCTTCGGTTGTCGAGGGGAAAGACGGGGGGCAGAAGAAACGACGGATTATGAATGTGATGCAAGCTGTTGAACAGACCCCGCCCCCAGCTTCAGCGGATAAAGCTATTATGCTTGTCGATGCTGAAGATACTGCCAGAGCCAAAACCGATAATCTTGCAACCACAATGTCGGATATCGACAGATTTATATCGGATGTGGTTACTGAGAAAGATGTAGCCGCAACGCCTTCTAATAAGGGAAAGGGAATTAAAGAGACCTATTTGGAAGATAAGAATTTCGACCTTCGGCACCTAGGTGGCCAACAACTTTTCAAAGTGGACATATCAGAATTGAAGGAGTTTGCCATATCGTGCGGCTACTAGCCCGGATCCATGCTCTTCGGCGGGGTCGATGAAGAGATTTTGGGATGCATTCGCGACCGCGCCGAGGCTAAGATCATAAGCACTTTATTGAAGAGCATTGGATTCTCAAATCTAGAAAAGGACATTAGTTGTTATAGACGACAACACATTATTGGCAACTTGTTTTACTCAAACTTCAAAGTAAGATTCCTTTACAACTCATTATTGGTATCTTCGTGTCGATTTAAGTATTCTAACTTTAATTCGTTTTTTAGAGTCTGGTGCTGAGCAAGGCCTTGAAGATGCAGCAAGATGACGAAGACAGAAAAAATGAAATCGTTATCGAAGGCTTTGAAGATAAGATTAAAAAACTTGAAAATTCTTTGAAGGAAAAAGACAGCCTGCTACGTTCAGCCGAAGGCTCACTCATCGAAGCGCATTATCGAAATAAAAAATTGAGCAAAGAGCTGCAAGAAGCTCAGACACTTTTGGAAAAGAACTCGGATCGCTTCAACCGTGAGTCCAAGGCGCTGAACATGAGAATTGAAGCGGAAATTGGAAAGAATGTTAAACTGAGCGAAACAGTCAAAATTCTTTGGGATAAATGCTTCGGTTTCACTACTTAATGTATTGCTTCGCTGAAGGGGATCTTCAATTCTGTCGGAGCCGTATCTGAAGAAGTTACCCTTTCTACCGAAGATATTCCCGGAGCCCTTGAATGTATTGAAAAAGAAGTTGACGTTCTCGACGAAGTCATAACTGGCCACGGTGATTTCTGTGCGCTAGTGGCTTCTCGTGGTACGGCTGCTACTTTCATGAAAGCTGGATGAAATCATGTAAAAGCCATTAACAGACCAAATTTCAGCCTTTCACCATAGGACCTAGTTTATATTCTAGCCGAAGCTCGAAGCATAGGTAACAGGTTTATCACCCAAATCTGGGCAAAGGGCGACCACGAGTTGGCTGGAAACGAAGCTCAGAATCTGCTAAACAAAGTATAACTCTTTACCTCTATTCTTTTATTTTATGTTTTTCGTTACCATATTCCTCATTACCCTTGCCTTCATCATTCTTTAGGGTGATGATGTCGAAAGTTAGTAAACCGAAGCTAAGTCTGAACCATTGAAGAAGACTTTAGAAGCTCCTTTTGTTAATATCTGTAGAAACACTTTTGGAAATTCTTTGTGCAAGAAAAGTGTTTGACAAAGAATTGTAATTGAATGTGATGAGACAATTGTAAATATTTGTAAATGCTTTGTAATGCTATTTTTCCTTTCATTTGTGTGTCGCCTGCTTTGCTGTGGATGAAACCAATGCTCGTAGCTTTTTGAGCCAAAGGCGAAAAACACCTTCCCTTATTTTCGTTCACATCGAAGCACCTTTGGGCCAAGAATCAAAGAATGGTTCCCTCATCTATAATGAAGTGTTTTCTTTTCTTTTTCTAAAAAACAACTGCATTTGAAACGAAGCATCTTCGTTCACAATGAAGCATTTTCTCATTAAAGACTGAAGCCCTCGCTTCTTCTCCTATTAATGCCTTATGCGTTATGTCATGATGGAATGAAGCTACAAATGCCTAATGTATGTTTGTATGAAATGCAAAAGATGATGTGATGAAGTATGCAAATGTATGCTGAAGGTAAAAAAATTCACGTGAATGCACACTCACACTCTTCATCCCCTTAGGAACGACTTTGGAGTCTCGTCACCTTTCACTTAGGTGCTATTTCAGCTCTGCTTCCCCTTAGGAATGACTTTGGATCTAAGCTCTGCATCCCCTTAGAATGACTTTGGAGCTTCTTCACCTTTCACTTAGGTGGCATTTAAGCTTTGCATCCCCTTAGGAATGACTTTGGAGCTTCTTCACCTTTCACTTAGGTGGCATTTAAGCTCTACATCCCCTGAGGAACGACTTTTGAGCTTCTTCACCTTTCACTTAGGTGGCATTTAAGCTCTGCATCCCCTTAGGGACAACTTTGGAGCTTTTTCATACTTTTTTACACTCGATGGTGTAATCCCAGATCTTTACATTTTATATGTGGGGGAAGCTGGCCCTTGTATTCCACAGGGCTGCACAAGGAAAAATGAAAATTACAACCTATGGCCTCATTAAAAACCTTTCTCCGAAGCTCATCTGCATTCCAAGATTTTGGAATGTCATTACCGTCCATGTCTTTCAACCTGTACGACCTAGTTCTTGACGAATACACCACCAAGAAAGGAACTTCCCACTTAAGCTGAAGCGTCCCCACTTTATCCGAGTTAGCCACTCTTCGAAGCACCAAGTGTCCTGGCTTGATATTCTTTAATCTTACCTTCCTATCCCTCCATTTAACTGTTTCGGCTTGATATACATTGATGTGGTCTATTGCTTGAAGCCTGATCCCTTCTTTGGTGTCTTTTGTTATTTTGCAAACCTCTTCGTCTTCTTCCGAAGCTAGGGTCCTTATTGAACCCGTTTTTGCTTCTTCTGGTGTTATTGCTTCATCACCATATAAAAGCTTGAATGGGGTAAACCATGTTGATCTCGAAACAACAGTGTTATGGTTCCATACCACTTTTACCAATTCACCTGGTCACTTTCCTTTTGGCAAATTGAAGATTGACTTCATTATTCCTGTTATGATGATTCTGTTAGCTCGTTCTACCAGTTCTTTTGATTCTGGATGCCTCACAGATGCAAAATGTATTTTTGTACCAATTTGGTCACAAATTTTTTGAATGTTTCAACATCAAACTGAGTTCTGTTATCAATCGTGATGGCCTTCGGCACACCAAACCGACAAACAATATTCTACCAGAAGAACTTCTGGACCGTGGCTGAAGTGATTGTAGCTAGGGGTTTAGCTTCGATCCACTTTGAAAAATACTCTGCCGCTACCACAACATATTTGAAGTTACCTTGTGCTGGTGGAAGGGGGCCTAATAAGTCAAGGCCCCACCTTTGCAGTGGCCAAGTGGGCTAAATTAGCTGAGTTAAAGACGAAGGTTGTTTTTGGTCTCTGGCAGCTTTCACATTTTTGAACTAGATGTGCTGCATCCGGAGCTGCCTTCAGTCAATAAAATCCTTGTCAGAAAACTTTTCCAAGCAAAGGCCTGGACCCAATATGAGCTCCGCATACCCCTGCATGTATCTCTTTCATTAGTTCTTGGCCTTCGGCTCAAGACAAACACTTCAACAGTGGAGAACAAACTCCTTGTTTGTATAATTCTCCTTCTATGATCATGTAAGGTCTTGTCCTGGCTTGCATTCTTTTTATGTAAACTTCGTCGTTCGAAGGATACTGGTGAGATTGTTAGCACCCATGAGCTCATCTAAAGGTGCTTTTATAGTTTCAAAGAATACTTCCGAAGGAAGTGGGAGCCCTTGTGCCGCTGATTTAGCTAAAAATCTGCATGCTCATTTTCTCCTCTTAGGAGATTCTTCACTGAGAAGCCTTTGAAAGAGGCTTCCATTCTTCGGACTGTATCCAGATACTTCTCGAGCTTCAGATCTCTTGCTCTGCTGCTTTTATCAACATGTCCTATGATGACCTGTGAGTCCGATTTGAGGACTTCTCTTCTTATTCCCATCTCCTTAAGCTTTCGAAGCCCCAAGAGAAGGGCTTCATACTATGCAATATTATTTGTACAGTTGAACTCCAATCTGGCTGTATAGCAGGTTTTGATCTTGGATGGTGAAACTAGGATAGCAGCTGCACCTGCGTCGAAGGTCCCCCATGACCCATCACAGAACACTGTCCAAGCTTCATTGTCTATTGTGCTTTCTTCGTCCTGAGCCCCTAGCGTCCAACCAGCAATGAAGTTTGCTAATGCTTGAGATTGAATCGAAGACCTATGAACAAAATCAATAGTGAATTCATTCAGTTCTGCGACCCACTTTCCAACTCTTCCCGTGGCCTCTCTGTTCTTTATAATGTCCTTGAGAGGCTAAGACGAAGGTACTATAATGTGGTATGACTGGAAATAATGCCAAAGCTTTCTGGAGGCCATCAATACAGCATATAACACCTTCTCTAGCTCTGTGTAATTTCTTTTTGATGGACTAAGTACTTCAGAGAGGAAGTATACTAGCACTTGCTTCTTTGCTTGGCCATCTTGTTTTTCTTGCACCAACGCTGCACTGACTACAGCGAGAGAAGCAGCCACATACAGTAGCAATGGGGCTCCTGACGAAGGTGGAGTCAACGTTGTCAATTGCATTAAATATTGCTTCAGTTCTTCAAAAGCCTTTTGTTGAGTTGGTCCCCATTGAAAGACTTTGGTTGTTTTTAGCACCTCAAAGAATGGTCAGTTACTATCTGCTGATCTTGAGATGAATTTGTTGAGGGATGTCAGTCTTCCTGTTAATCTTTGAGCACCTTTTCTTGTGCTTGGTGGCTCCATCCGAAGTATAGCTTCTATTTTGTTTGGATTTGCTTCAATTACTTTTGTTGACACAAGGCACGCAAGGAATTTCCCCTTCTTCACCCCGAAGACACATTTCTCTAGGTTGAGCTTAAGACCAACCTTCCTAAAATTGGCAAATGTTTCTTATGAATTGGCAATGTGATTTTCTTGCATCGTGCTTTTTAGTATGATGTTATCAACATATGTCAGAACATTCCTGCCAATCTGAGAGCTGAGGACTTTGGTAGTCATTCTGCTGAAGCTTCTTTCGGCATTCTTGAACCCTTTGGGCATCTGAAGGTAGCAGTAGGTCCCACTAGGGGTTGTGGAGCGTCTTTTAGGCTCATCTTCCATCCTCACCCATATTTGATGATAGCCTGAATAGCAGTCCAATAAACTCATGAGCTCCAAAGTGGCTGTTGCGTCACAAGGGAGTCTATTCTTGGCAAAGGGAACTCATCCTTCGGACATGCCTTGTTGAGGTCCGTAAAATCAATGCACATCCTCGACTTTCCATTGGCCTTCTTCACCATCACAGTATTGGATAGCCACTCTAGATATATCACCTCTCTAATTACTCCGACACTTCGTATTTGTCATCGGACATCTTCCGAAGCTTCTGCTTCCTTGGTCTAATGGCCGGGTCTACATTGAGTGAGTGATCAATGACATCTCTGTTGACACCACAAAGATCATTGGCTGACCAAGCAAAAACATCCTTGTTGTTGAATAGGAACTTCAACAAAGTTTTCTCCTGTTCATCAGACAATTGTGATCCCAACAACACCTTCTACTCGGCTATGTCTTCGCACAAAAGCATAGGCTTTGGTTGATCTGCTGAGGCAACCTTTTCTCTTTTATGCTTATATTGTTGATGAGCTTTGGCTTCATCTGTGTTATGGATGGCCTTCAAATTTGTCTAGTTCCCTTCGACTCTTCTGGCAGCCTCTTGACTCCCATGCACAGCGATAGGACCTTGGTCAGAAGATATCTTCATGCACATATATGTTGGGTGAAGTATTGCTTCGAAGGCGTTCAGCGTCCCTCGACCAATGATTGCATTGTAAGGATAATCCATATCAACAATGTCGAATACAACTTGCTCTGTTCTTGTGTTGTGAACATATCTGAAGGTGATTGGCATTGTTATCTTCCCAAGTGCCACTATCTTCCTTCCTCTAAAGCCACACAGGGGGTGTGTTGCGTCATGTATCTTGTCATCCTGCTCCTGCATCTGCCTGAAGGCTTTTGCAAAGATGATATTTGCTACACTGTCTGTGTCTACAAGGACATTATGTACCAAAAACCCCTTGATAACATAAGATATAACCATTGCATCATTGTGAGGGTAATCCTTGAGCTTAAGTTCTTCCTGCGAGAAGGTGATTGGTATATGAGATCACATGGACTTGATGAAGGGTCCCTGCACTCCAACATGTTGCACCCTTCTCTATGCTTCCTTCTTCTGCTTCTTATTGGTTGGTTCAGAACTTGAGTCGCCTGCGATTGGGAGCACCAGCTTCGTAGCTGAAGATGCCACAGCTTGGTCACCTTGCGAAGCCATTGTCGTGGTCATGAAAGTGAGTTCACTGGAGGTGGGCTCCAATGTTGGTCACTTGTTCTCAGATGCTGTGAATCAAGAACAAGGCAACACAATTGTTAAGGATTAAGGACCTTCGTCCGCTGAAGCATTATCTCCTCTTGGATATAATGATCTTCAGATGAAGGTCATGAAGGACATGCCTTCATCATTCATGAGAATAAGAGTACATAGAGATAATGAATGTAATCCATTGGCTCATTCACATATGTATTTCATAATGTACACATTAACATTAACAAAATTTACATTACATTGATACCTTCGGCTTGTTCAAAGGTGCTGACGCGAGAGCGATTACAATGCAGCGTGAATAGTACAGGGGTAATGTTCACCTATTTATAGGCACGGGACGCAACCCGGGTAAAAGTACATTTATAACCCCAAGCTTCGGTGATAGCTTCGGTACTCACTATCGTTGCATCCAAACAAGATCTTTGTCTCAAGGACCTTCGGCCAACCTAATCCAGGCCCTTTAGGGTTGATCTAGCAGTCCCACCGCAGCGATACCCCTTTGGCAGGAAGAATTGCTAAAGAAACCCTACGCTTTTACATAATCAACTCGCCATCCTTATCAGTTAGAAAGAAATTGCATAAGAGTCCTTATATTTATGAATAGAACCCCGAGATTTCTAGAATTTATGCGCACAATCCAGAGATGAAATAAATTAAGTAAATTAATATAGAAAATGGTTTTTAGTATAAAAATAATTTCAGAAATTTGTTTAATTCATAAGTAATTCAATTTAACTCATTTTTTATCCATTCCAGATGCATTAAATTCACATTATTATTATTTATCATCTAGTGACATTATTTTGTCATGAAACATAGGTTAAAAATTATGCACTTAATTTCTTTTATATCCAACACTTAAATCTTCAGAAAATCATAACTCTTTAACCGTAACTCCAAATTTAGCGGTTCTCGAACCTATGATCTTGTTATGATGCATAGAATATTATTATGCAGTCTGTTCTCATATTTGGTGTGATGTTCATTTCTCCTATACCATGTCTGTTTGTATTGTTGCAAGTAGACGAGCAAGCAACCGAGGATCTCGGTACTCAGCAGGTGGAAAATACTGAGCAAGAGCTTGTTGAAGGCAAGTTGTGCCCTTGATCACTTTTCTTTACCCAATAATGTTCCTGTTAATCATTATGATCTACATAGGTTAATTTTGTTGGGACCCAATAGATCACCCGAGTTTGGTCATCTTTATACCTTGCTTACCACTGAACTTTTGGGTAGTATATGTTATTGCTTTATGTGGTATTGGGTGTTAAGGTACACATTATTCATGATCATGCTTCTATTACAAATGAGTTATTTTACTATTCATGATAAGATCATTATGTTAATGGGAACATGGAGAGCCACCGAGAAAACAGTGCTACCACAAGGGTGGTATGGGACGCCCTTGGCTGACTAATTAGGAAAGCTAGTGGAGGACTACCTTACCCGAAAGGGGCAAGGGAGGTAGGGGAGTTGTTGGTATAGGGAGGTTCTCGGGTTGATCTTGCTGAGATGGCTTTTTAGACGGGGGATTCGTATATTGCGCTCCGCAGAAACAGTAGTGGGTTTTCTGAAGCTAGTGGAACTTTGTAAAGGCCTCGTAGCATTACCCTGCCTCGCTTCCTCGGTAGAGGTGTATGGGTCCCATACAACCCCGTGGCAGATGGGTAACATGACTTGTGGGTAAAGATGTGCAACCTCTGTAGAGTGTAAAACTGGTATATTAGTTGTGCTCATGGTCATGAGCGGCTCAGACCCTCACATCAGTAACTTATGGAATTAAATTTAATTTGTCATTTGCATCGCATTGTGGTTTTATTATTAATTTGATCTATTATTACTTTGTGTTGGTATACACTTACATTAAGTAACTGCTAATAAAATTTGACCAACTTATTAAAAGCAATGCTCAGCTTTAACCATTATTTGTTGATCAGCCTTACACTTCACATGAGCTCCCACCTTTGGTGAGTTCATGCACATTATTTCCCACAACTTGTTGAGCTATGATGTTTTGTGAGCTCACCCTTGCGATATATAAACCCCCATAGGAGAAGAGCAGGTAGCCTAGGAGGAGGACTACTACGACGAGTATGATGAAGTCTAGGTGGTGTCTCCCAGTCAACTTAATGGCGCCAAGGAATAATACTAGTTCGCTTATTTTTTATCGTTTATTTTTGTAAGACACTTCTATTATGTAATAATATTTGTGATATTTATATCTATACACTTTATCATTATATGTGTTGTTCTTCTTTAGCGCACATATGAGGCGCACCCGGGTTTACCCCCTTAAATCCGGGTGTGCCAATGAGAAAGGAGTGGAGAAGCTAGCTTCATCATAACAATACAAGGAGATGATGTAAGGAGAAGGTGTCGTTCAGAATGACAAAAGCAAAAGACAATGTTGCCATGTATTATTTGTAAATCCTGTATGCAGTCCTTGTGGGTACAAATGTAATTTTGTACGAAGTTGTACAACTCCCTATAAATAGGTGAACAGTGTCGTGCATAAAAGTACCTTTTGGTGGACTGGATGATTGTTGTAACACCCTGAATTTTGGGGTATAAAATTTCTTTCTAAATATCAACCAAATTCAGGTGTTACTCTTCTCTCTCTCTAGTTTCTCATCAAGGACTTTGAGGAGTTCTAGGACTACGATGAGTTCTAGTTTATTTTAGTGGCAAAACCCAGTCAGCTGCCTGTGTAGGCACGCTTATCTTCTATGTTTCGTTCTCTGTACTTTGATAATAATGTGAACACTATGGATATGTATTAGATTCTATGGATGTCTCGAACATCTTGATGTAACTAAAGTACCTTTCCGCTATTTACTTTGAGCATTGTGTGATGATGTCTAATTATGTAATTGCTGTGTATGTGAGTTCTGATCATGGCACGTACATGGTTCACATTCGGTTTGCCTTCCAAAACCGGGTGTGACATAAGTGGTATCAAAGCCTTGCTGACTGTACGACCGCTAAACCTAGACTGGAATGGTCACCCTAAAGACTATAGACCCCTACTCTTACCTTGACCTTAGTGTCCTTTCAAAAGTTGGTCATCTTGACCAACTTTATGTTATTTACTTATCTCAAAAAAATTTTGTCTCACTTTTCTTTCTGTTTATTTTCTGGCCTTATAGTTCTACTCTCACTCTTGAGCTTATGATGTCTTTTGTGGATGGCTCGTATTAGATGCACTGCACCTAAGTTAGTGATCCTGTGGCGGAACCGCCCGAATTATTCCAGCTTAAGTGCCCAAGTCGCACCCTTAGAGGCAGCAACACACTTAAACCAGAATTACCCGTCAGTCCCTCGGATCTAGTCCGATAAAGCCACTTACCAAGGATCGAATACCACTAGCTCACTCGAAGGTGAGGCATAGAGAAATACAATAAAGCATAATACCACAAATTTAATAAGTATCAATAGTGATTACATTATCGGAGTTTCAAAAGAAGTAACAATAGTTTTTAGTGCAGTGGAATTAACTAATGAAGAAAACCGAGTAACATGGTGAAGCCTGGCCACGCTACTCCTCCTGGACCTCTCCTATGGAAGCAATAACCCACTCGACCATCTATCCTGGTGGCAGGGATGGAGGCCAAGTCACACCATCATCCATAATCAAGGAGGTACCTGCAAAAATTATGCCACAAGCAAGGCTGAGTATACTAATACTCAGCTAGACTTACCCGGTGTGAGGAGTCTACTCCTCTACCTCTAGACCATGAAGCTGTTTGGCTGAGGGGTTTGGTTTGCCAAAAGCACTAGCTGAGTCTAAAATCAAGTTTTAGCTTTTCAAGTTCTAGAATAATAATTTTAGACTAGATGAGTACCTAGCTATTCATACATGGTATCAAACATTATATCAATCAACATCTTTTGAAACTAACCTCATTTCCACTTATTACTCAATGCAGTACAATGGATCAAGCAGTCTCATTTGCTGCGAGAAGCAGACGATTCGAATCGAGTTTTAACCTTGCAAGGTAAACCTAAACATACGACATGCAGGGGCACTCCATCCCCACACATATCAACCGTCCCCATCGATCCCCCGTTCGCGGCCAGGGCTCACCGCCTTGGCATACAATGCTCCACTGACCCCGGTTGCCGCCGTGCAGTGACCGCACTTGTACCCACCATATCCGGAATGGGAGACCACGTCTCAGGACAAGTGAGGGGGAAAGTCCGCGTCGGGCTTCACTTAGGTACTAGGCTTAGCGGTTACCATATTTCCCGATATGTGTTTAGTACATTCAAACGCTTGACACAGGTATCCGCACATTAATCCTTATTCCAATTTCGTCTCATAGACAACGCATCCCCATGGATCCGTGTCCATAGACCATCATCATTATGTATAAAAAATGGATACAACCAATTCCTGACCTCGCGCGAGTGCTAGAAAAATCACTCGACTTCTACCGAGATCCCTAATTTAGCATAGCAGCTACTCGACCTAGCATACTAGTATCCATCTCAAAAGGAATCCTAAGTTCATGCAACTATGGTTTCAACCAACTCCTACACTTAAGTGCACGGTACAAGCCTACAAACATTAAGTGCAGTAAAATAGCATATATAACGGTTATGCATAAAACCAGGGCTTGCCTAGAATTCAACACTAGATAGTGTTTGCTAGATGAAACTCGCTTGGCGAGCATCCACTGGAAAAGTCCATCCTTCTTTGGGTCGTCCACCAACTGTATCTTGTGGTTGGCACCACATCACTTGCACGATCATCATCTCTCGGTCCTAAATGAGATGCAGGATGCATATGTATGAATATCATGAAATAGCACAATATACTTTAAGTACAGGATAGCGAACTAACATTAACTAGTAAGACACATAAACATCCATAGGTTAACGCTAGCAATCTATACGTCATTGGGCACAAGTCAACATTACTGGAAAGACGACGAACATTTCCTATATTTGACCAACACAAACACGACATCATGATTACAGGCATTTACCATGTTCACTTTAATCGTTCATTGGCTACTTATTATTAAAATAATTAAGTACACCTAAATTTGCTAGGACTTATATATAGGCAAACATAGTTAAAAAGGAATAGTCACTTAATCGGGTTTTACAATTGTTCGCTATATTCTAATGCAAGCATACATCCAAGGGCACACAAGAAAGTGATAGCCTAATCACACTGCTTATTACACTAATCTATTGAGGTTGGTTATTTAGTAATACTCAGATTAGCAGCACAATTATTAGAAATAGTAACATCTCATTAATTTTGTTTCTCGTCCATATAGTGACACTTGCTTAATTGACGTTGATCGAAGCTAATTTCTTACTAGACGTCAACCATTTAATTTTCTGCTGCACTAGTTACTTGTATATCTCCAATTATATAATCTACTAATATAGGGATCATGAGATAACACTATCAATCATACTCAAGCAAGACAAGAGAGTAGAGCAATCAACCACAATCAACAAGATTAGGACAGCAGCACAACATTTACTTGTTTCAGTCGTAACTCACAAAATATTTATCTAAAAATAGTGAACAAATACTTTTTGGAAAGCTTAGGAAACGCTCTACAACTTTGGTATTATCATCTCAACATGATTAGACTCTTAGCAAGGTTGAATTGTGCAAAAATAACAGCTCTGTCCATGTTGGACAGATTCAGGCCCTTTGTTTTAAAAATTCATAACTAGAGACTCAAGCATCCAAAACAGGTGATCCTAGACTTTCTGGAAAGCTAATAAAATTTTCTACAAATTATTTATAAACATCTCAAGTTGATTTAAAGTGTATCAAGGTTAAAATACACTAGGAAGGCTTGCTGTCCAGAACTAGGCAGATTCAGTCTTCACACTTTAAACATCCATAACTTAATCTTCAGATCCCCAAAAAGAGTGATACAAGACTTTTTGGAAAGCATAGCAAGAGTACTACTAAATTTTATAATCACCAAGAAGCGATTCTATGTTTAACCAAATCAAACAATACCGCTTTTGAAATCTGTTCTGACAGTGGACAGAACACAACAACCATTTTTTTAAACTTCATAACTCCTAACTATCAGGCCTATGGTTATGAAATTTTAACACAAGCAAGATAAGAAATGAATCTATAACTTTCTTATAATGACCATGAACTGATTGTAACATTAACTTAAGCAAACAATGCAGTTTCTAAAATCTGTACAGAAATTGGACAGATTCAGTTACTGAATTTGGGAAAAGCATAACTTCTAAACGATCAGACTTATGGCTGTCAAATTTTAACACAAGTAAGATAATAAAGTTATCTACAACTTTTCTATGGTGTTTCTACAGAAAACATGATTTAGTTCACCAAACATACAGCACGACGAAAACAGTGCGTGCAGCCCAAAACAGCAATTAATAAATTTCAGCTCCTATTTACTTCAAAAATTGTCATGTTCTAGAGACCTAAATTATTCTAACACTTACCATTTGTTAGAGTTAAATTAATTAAATGAGGACTAACAAGTAGACTTACTAATTTTTATCCATGTCATTCTGTGCACTAGAATTACCACACGCGTTTGACAAATGCATTCACCACAATACTCAAACCCGGTATATATGTATATCGATGCGCTCTTCACACACTAGTTTGCATTTTAACTTAGAAACCACATGAGCCCTACTACTTTTCATCTGCGACCATAACCATACGCATTTAGGATACAACAAGCAAATCATCGTGACCACGAGCTTAACCACAGCCATCTAACAATTCGGCTAACTAAAGTAACGACATAGCCTGCTAAATAACATACACGTCGGCTTGCCTATTATTATCGCAATCCGAGACACAACATAGACTACAACATTTTTATCAACACACATATTCACAAGTATTTTCGCACACCGACCAAATCATACGAATCGTAAACCACTAATCTCCAACTCGCAACCACCATGCGCTTACTTCCCAAATCATGAACACATACATGTTTATCATATGATCAGAACATTTCAATAATTATTCTAAAGCAAACTAACTCCATTACACAACTTGTATCATGAACCTAATCGATTTATTTGAAGTGTCTACTCGAAATCGTGAGCACAATCATACACTATATGTGAAGCATATTTTAACGAACGCATAATACGCATCGTCTCAACTTATAAACATAGAGGAAGCGATGACTACTTTGGCATGTCACCACCTCTCTAATTAATCCAAGACAATTTCTACCTACAACGACCGAACATTCATGTCGAGCACACCTTATTTTACCCTGTCTCGCATACAACCATGTTGTGGCGTGCACTCGAGACACTTCAATCATCGTAGCGTAACCACTAATATATGAACTCCGACACTCATGTCTTAACAATACATCCTCCATGCAAACTAGCATTTTCTAAACTACTCGTCACATCAACAAATATATCCCCTATATAATCACGAATCCCATCACATTGCATAGGATTTAGACTTCAATCTCGGCTTAACTGCACGCCTCATACTCGTCTATTCCAAAACTCTTCGCCTAACCAATACACCACACACTGCATATGTAGGATCCAATTAACACACTCGACATATACACTTAAGAGACCGTTTTTCATACAACCTATAAAATCAATCTAGCCTTCACATCACACAACACACCTCCTTCCCTATTTCGAATGCAACCACATTTCGGCATGCATCCGAAATACTTCAGACAACTCTAACGCAACCACTATTATGAAAAAATCTAGAAGCAATGCTTTAGGCTATTTTAATTGCTCCAAAATTCCTTATTTGATCTAAAAATCCTAAAACTATTTTTATTAAATACTATAGAAAATAAGGAATCTAGAAAAATTGGTTTGATATTTTTAGGATTTTTCCACAATTTATGACAGATTTCCAAAGCTTGCTAGAAAAAGAAAAAGGAAATTAATGAACAGTCTCGGGCCAAAAGCAGCCCGAGCCGGCCCAACTAGGGCAGAAGCGCGCTCGCGCGCGCATGCCCGCGGCGGTTTTGCAGAAAAGTCCCTGGTGTTTTGACTAACCAGATCTGGATTCTATTACTGTTGCCTTAAGTCACTGACGATTTACACAGGGATCCCTCAAGTTCTATTCCTTTACATGATGAAGTCCTCGATGGCGTATCGCACGGGAAACTGAGCTCCGGCGAGCTAGACTAGCCGGAGGGAGCCAAGACTGGCGGCCCCGAGCAGCTGACACCGATTTGGATCTCCCCCAAACAATTCCCCTAACTTAATTTCATGGTTGGTGAACTATCAAGCTCTGTCCACGTAGACCACGGACGATGAGGACAATTGCACGCGTTCCCGGTGACTAGAGGGTTCCCGGCTCAATTGGGTGGGTTGGTGAGTATCACAGACGTATGAGAGTGCTTAAACAAGGGAGCAGAGGGTAAGAACTAACCTGATTTGGGCTGACCTCGGTGAGATGTTCTTCGCGGTATCTCAGAACAGATTTGGGGGAAACTTAAAATTCGAGCTCGCTGGTGATTGGCTAGGGGCAATACTGGGTGGCTGGATACTTAACTACCTTACGGAGCTCACGGTGGGCTCAATTTATAGGCTTAGTGAGCGGTGGCCGTGAATTTAGGCGAGACGCGCGGCGGTCAAAGAAAGGGAGAGGTCACTGGTGCAATGGCTTGGTGTCCAACGCCGTGGCAATCGCTCTGGTGATCAACAGAGAGCGAGAGCAGGCTACGGCGATGCGGTGGAAAGGGTTAGACACGCGGCGGACAACGGTGACGGCTTAACGGCGGTGAGAATCCTTGTCCGAGGGGCGGTGAGCAAGGGGAGAGGTACCGCGGCTAGCCGGAGTGGCGTCCAGCTCACCGGCGGCGAAGATTTTCTTACCCCGCGATGTTATCCATCTGCCACGAGCACGAATCCATACGCCGGTGACACGAATCACGGCGGAGGATCGGTCGTCGACAGTGAGGTTTACTGAACCCGATCAGGCTACTGTACCATGGCAACTCTGATTCAGTGTGTCGGACAGCCAAGGTTTAGGGCCAAATTTCTTTCAAATTTCTATGGCAACTCGTCCAGATCTCTGCAGCAAAGTTGTAGAACTACAAACCAGCTACAATTTTGCCATAGCAGTGATAGCTAAATTCCTATTGAATCAAGCTTGAATTCATGCCCAAAGTCTCTGTGGTTACCCTGTCAGTCTGAAATTCAGACTTTAATAACCTGATAGCCCATCTTTGGGTGTAATTTTCTCCAATTTCTTCTTAATAATTATGCTTGCACTCTTAAGCAAAGTTGTTCTTCTTTCATAGAGCTACAAAATTGTTGTGATGACCTAGGGCAAAAACCTTAGAATTTAAAAATTACAAAGCCCCAAAGTTGAGCCCATATCACTGATTTCAGACTTAGCCATTTAAGAAAAAGTGTGGCTTTTTGCATATAAGCCCAAAACATAGGGTTTAAATTGCAAATCCACATACTTGTGAACCAATTGACTTAGGATACTAATTTATCATGGTTTTTGCACTTTAGTCCAAAAGTGGACTAATTTTTCATATAGACCCCTAGGGTTTGGATTTAGGGTTTTCCATGGTTTCAATTAGGGTTTTTGGTATCTCAGGGGTGTAAATGTAACTTAAACCCATCCTTAGTAATATTTTATGACTATTTTACTTAGTCTTTGGGGTTTTCTCTATTTGGCTCTTGTTTTACCCTTTAGGATCCCCTTTAGGGTTAAGTACCCTATACTAGGGTCTTATTTGCAAAATGCCATATCAATACAACTTGATTGAAATTTTTGCCTAATGAATACACTCTAGGTGTGTCAAACATACGCAAATGCCAATGCCCATGATGTTATGCTCAAGTTTTAGTAACAGTAACACTAGGGGTGTTACATCCTTTCCCCAATAAAAGAATCTCGTCCCGAGATTAAAAGCCCTAGGGTAAGTAATGGAAAAGGAAATGCTTCACGTTTTTATTTCCTGAGTTTTGGTACAGGGCAGGGGTGGTTTGGGGCTCACTCCTTTATTACAACAATGTCGTAAACTTTACAAATTACAAGAGGCTAAAAAGCCTGGGAAATTCTTATCTAAGAAGTCTTGAGTTTCCCAAGTAGCCTCATCTTCGGAATGCTGGTTCCACTGTATCTTGTAAAACTTGAGAGTTTTTCTTCGGGTAATTCTGTCCTTTTGATCCAAGACTCAAATAGGGTGCTCAGAATATGTCAAGTCTGGCTCAAGGACAACATCTGTTAATTCAATAGTTCGATCTGGAACCCAAAGACACTTCTTTAGTTGAGACACGTGGAACACATTATGAACAGCAGACAAGGTTTCGGGTAGTTGGAGTCAATATGCCACTGGTCCACATTGCTCAAGTATAGGGAAAGGACCAATGTACCGGGGTGCAAGCTTTCCTTTAACCCCGAAACGCGATATACCCTTCATTGGAGAGACTTTTAGATAAACATAATCCCCCACCAGAAAATATAAGGGCATTCGCCATTTGTCTGCATAACTTTTCTTACGAGCTTGAGCTTTCTTCAAATTATGAGTTATTTTTCGAACCTTTTCTTCGGTCTCTTTCACCATATCAGGCCTGAAGAAGTACCTTTCACCAGATTCAGACCAATTTAGCGGAGTACGACATCGTCGTCCATATAAAGCTTCAAAGGGTGCCATCTTGATGCTTTCTTGATAGCTATTATTATATGAAAACTCTGCTAATGGTAAACATTCATCCCATTTTTGTGGAAATTCCAGTACACATGCCCGCAGCATATCTTCAAGTATCTGAATGACCCTCTCAGTCTGCCCACTTGTTTGAGGATGATAGGTCGAACTGTGGAGCAATTTGGTACCCAAGGATTTATGAATTCTTCCCAAAATTTGGATACGAATTGAGGTCCACGATCTGACACTATAGTCTTTGGTACCCCGTGCAAACTGAGAATGCGAGCAATGTATAGTTTCGCATAGGTGAGAACCGGGTAATATGTCTTGACTGGTAGAAAGTGAGCAATTTTCGTGAGCCGATCAACAATAACCCAAATAGAGTCATACTGTAGAGCCCAAAAATTTGTATCAAAGAAAAATAAGGTTATGAATAAATAAATATGTTTATAAGTGGGTATCTTGGGATTTTGGAACCCTTGGGAGTTAATTGGTTTTCTTTTCTTTGTGCATATTTGAGTAATGGACTTATATGGGTTAACATAACAAATAAATAAATAAATAAAATGCCTCTCATGATAAAATTATTGTATTGTTGCACCTTGTATTCAAATTTGTGAAACCAGCTTAAGCTAAGAAAACTAGAATTTGAAAATGAAAATATAAAATAGAAAAAAAAAAGAGAAAGGAAAAGTTCATAAAACCCTTTTATTCCCCCATGAGTAAAAGGGAAGAGAATGAATCATAATATTTTAAAACACTAAAGTTATATTCACATTAAGGAATATTTGGCTCTTGGAATTTGAAACTCAAACAAGGAATTCAAATTTGAGTTCAAAGTGAATTCAAAATAGAATACAAACAGAAAATTAGAAAAAGAAAAAGAGAAAAGACCATTTGGGCCGATTCCAGCGCTTCTCGGCCCAGCTCGCGCTCAAACCAGCCCACCTCTTCTCCCACGCGATCGGTCACTTACAGGCGGGCCCCACTGGCCGGCGCCTCACTGCGCACGCATGCACGCCCGGTGTGACTGCCATGCGGGCTTGCCTGGCCAGGGACCTGTGCGCGCCCCATTCCCACTGACGAATCGGGCCCAGGCCGTCAGCGTTCATCTCCTACCTACCGCCGAAGTCGCCGCAACGAAGCTCCGCTCCAACCGCGCTCGTTCCTGGATTTTCGCCGCCGAACTCGCTGCTCGCTCCCTCCTGCTCGGACTTCGCCGCCTGGGTATAAAGCTAGGGTCGTCTCCCTAGCTCCCTCGAGTTGCACCGCGCCCGGGCCACCATTGTCAGGCAGCCGTGAAAGAAGCGTGGACGCCGCCGCACCCGTATTTGGTATGCGGTGCCATTTGGCTCCCCGGCTGTGGGCAGGGCGCATAGTTCGCGCGTGTGGGACCTGGACAGGGTGACTCCGAGGACGGTGAACCGGTGAATGGCTGTGAATTGCTCGCCGGCGGCGCATCGCCACCATGGGCTGCGCTACACCGTGGTTGGGGCCTCGCATCGCGTGATTCATGGTAGGTACTCCTTCTCCCGACTCGCGTTCCTCTTCTGTTCGTGTAGTGTTATTCGTCGAGGGGAAATAGGCCCGGGAGGGGCAGAAGCACGCCGCTCCGGCGGGTTCGCCGTCGTCGGGTGGGCGGCGCTGCCGCCTGGGCACTCTGGGGTTGGGGCGGCTGCGCTGGGTCGTCGGATCGTGGGTGTATGGCAGGGATTAGAAGAACGGGATAACGGTTCGCTCTGCTTGATCCGGGCCGTGGGTTTGGATCGAACGGTCCCCAGTCAATCTCGTTCACTTAAAATCTCACCCGTTAGATTTCGATCGGAGGGGCAGGATAGCATACCGGTTCAGTTAAGTAATGGTCTAATCTGATCCGTTGGGATCTGATCGAACGGCTGAAAACCGTCCATACCCCTCCGCCGTGGCCACTTTCTTAAAGAGACCCTGAACTTTTACGAAATAAACCCGCCGTCCACCTTGGGGATTTTCTGAGTCTTAGGAGGTTTTACGCGCCAGCCCCTGGGTTTTCTGGAAATTGAGGCCCAGTCCAAATCATAATAAAATCAGAGAAAATGATTATTAAATAGATTTTTAATAGGAAAATAATTGCTAAGAACTTAGATAATTCATAGAAAATTCATTTTAGCTCCAAATTGAACCATTCCAGTTTCTAAAATTTTGTAATGATATTCTTCATCTTTTTGTGCCTCTGTTTTGGCATGAAAAGCTCATTTGAATTTATCTAACACTTAATCTTGTATTAAATACATAAAAGCTACAAAAATTCATAACTTAAAATCTATAACTCCAAATTTAATGCTTCCAATTCCTGTGATCTTATTTTAATGTCTAGATTATTACTGTGTATTTTATTTACATGCTTGGTGTAATGTTAATTTTGCCTATACCATGTTTGTTTGAATTGCTACGACTAGCAGTGAGGTCACGAGTCATCTGAAGATCATCCTGGTACCTGGATTCTCAAGGCCCAGGCAAGTTGTGCCCTTGATCACTTCTTTTACCCAGCCATGTTCTGATTAATCATAATGATCTGCATAGGTTAATTTTGACGGGACCCAATAGGTTACCCTAGTTTGTCTATCTTTATACCTTGATTACCACTGAACTTTCTGGGTAGTACTTGCTAGTGCTTTATGTGGTTTTGGGTATGAAGATTACACTATTCATGATTATACTTTTATTATCAGTTGTTATTTATTGTTCATGATAAGATCATTATGTTAATTGGAACATGGAGCGACCACCCGGGAAAACAGTGCTACCACAAGGGTAGTATGGGATGCCCTTGGCTGATTAATTAGGAAAGCTAGTGGAAGACTACCTTACCCGAAAGGGGCAAGGGCAGTAGGGGAGAGGTCAGTGTAGGGAGGCCCTCGGGAGGATTTTGCTGCGATGGCGGTCCTGCAAGGGATTCCTGCACTGGATCTTCCTATAAACTGTAGCGGGTTTTCGGAAGCTAGTGGAACTTTGTAAAGGCCTCGTAGTGGATCCCTAGCCATTCACCTCGGAAGTGTCTAAGGGCTTTGCAAACCCTGGCGACATGGGATACACGACTTGTGGGTAAAGATGCGCAACCTCTGCAGAGTGTAAAACTGGTATACTAGCCGTGCTCACGGTCATGAGCAGCTCGGACCCTCACATGATTAAATTATGGAACTAAATTCAATTTGTCATATGCATTGCATTGCAGGTGATGTGGTTACTTCTGTTCTATTACTTAATTGGGTTTGGTATTTACTTATACTTAGTAATTGCTAATAAAATTTTGACCAACTTTAAAAGCAATGCTCAGCTCTAACCATCTTCTTTGGTAAGCCTTACACTTCACGTGAGCTCCCACCTTTGGCGAGTTCATGCACATTATTCCCCACAACTTGTTGAGCGATGAACGTATGTGAGCTCACTCTTGCTGTCTCACATACACCACAGGTCAAGAACAGGTACTGCAGGATGAGGCGCTTGGAGGATGCTGCGATGAGTTCGTGAGAGGTCTAGGTCGTCGTCTCCCAGTCAACTTTGGGTTGCTGGACCGTTGTCTCCTTATAATGTAATTATTTATTTTGTATAGAACTCCTGTTATATATAAAGTTGTGACATTCGATCCTGTGCCACTATACATCATATGTTTGAGACCTGGTCCCAGCATACCTGGTGTTTATGTTAACCCCGGGTTTTGGACCCCTAAAATCCGGGTGTTACAGAAGTGGTATCAGAGCAATGTTGACTGTAGGACGAAACCTAGATAGAACTGGACAACCCCTGTCTACTTACCTCTGCTACTCTGATTCTTTTCTAAGCTTATCTTAATCTTTTCTCATCTAATTCCGCTTTACTCTGATTACTCTTACCTTTTCATTCTAAAGACAAACTTGGATTTCACACTTTGAAATCCTGTACCTAAAGTGACTTTAGGAATAGGAGACCTACTCTTAGGAACAAAAACAAAACTATTTTTATGGTTATCTATGCACTTGAATGCTTGTTCTTATGATATCTGTCTGATTTGGATCTTTGTTTGAGTGTGATGAGTTGTGGAGTAATGTCCACAATTACATCTGCATATACATATAAAAAAAATGCTCATCAAAATAACTAGACGAACTAGATTATCCCCATTGAAACATATCTAGCTTAAGAAATTTATCTTATCCTAAAAGATCTCATTCTAGCCAATTCATCTTATCTTAAAAAAGATTCTCCCTTATCTTAATAGATCCATCTTATCTTAAGAGGTTCTCTCTTAATGGATTTATCTTACCTTGAAGGATTCATCTTATCCTAACCACTTTACTTATCCCATCTTGATAGAACTAACTGACCCTAAAAGACTCTACCTTATCCTTATGGATTCATCTTGCCCTAATTAGCATATTGACCCCACTCTAGAATAACAACCATGATTTAAACCCAATTAATTGGATCTTATCTAGACTAAACCAGTCATATAACTATATTTTAGATCTTATCTAGATTAATCTGGTCATACCTAGACCCCATTCAACCTAAACTACTCTAAAATTAATTAGGTCTTATCTAGTTATGCTAAACTAATCTAGTTGCCATCTAATTTGAACTAACCCAATGTGACCCACTCAAACAGGTTAGTTAATACTTGTAACATGGATTAGACCCTACTAGCCATGTATTAACTTAACTTAGCACATTGGATCAATTCAACCATGAGCTAACCCAACCCATAGAGCCATGATGAATGGTATAACCTTTCTATTCCCACCTAATAACAAACAAACTTTGACTTACATCGTGTAGTCTATCCCACAATATTTATCTTAAACATATTTCCCAGCCCAATAAACTAACTCCTAATCAATGAGACAAGACCGAAGAAGATGACTAACTTCATCAAGGGAGAATGAGCACCAACTCAAGTCTTCAAGGATCAAGTGAGGTCACCAAGATGAGTCAAGATCCACAGTTCTGGATGGAGTCTTTTCTTATCCTACTCTTTCTTACCCAAACCTATATATACCCTAAAGACATCTTCTATCCTACATAATAAAGTAGACATACATATATACACCCATGCTTTCCTAATCACCTGCCAATTTGGGTTTAGATTTAAAAAAAAAAATCTTTTGATACTAAAACCACTTAGACACTGAAATATAGATTTCAAACCAGTCTCTCTGTAACCCCTTTTCTTACAAATCTCGAGGACGAGATTATTTTTAAGGGGGGTAGGATTTGTAGAGCCCAAAAATTTGTATCAAAGAAAAATAAGGTTATGAATAAATAAATATGTTTATAAGTGGGTATCTTGGGATTTTGGAACCCTTGGGAGTTAATTGGTTTTCTTTTCTTTGTGCATATTTGAGTAATGGACTTATATGGGTTAACATAACAAATAAATAAATAAATAAAATGCCTCTCATGATAAAATTATTGTATTGTTGCACCTTGTATTCAAATTTGTGAAACCAGCTTAAGCTAAGAAAACTAGAATTTGAAAATGAAAATATAAAATAGAAAAAAAAAAGAGAAAGGAAAAGTTCATAAAACCCTTTTATTCCCCCATGAGTAAAAGGGAAGAGAATGAATCATAATATTTTAAAACACTAAAGTTATATTCACATTAAGGAATATTTGGCTCTTGGAATTTGAAACTCAAACAAGGAATTCAAATTTGAGTTCAAAGTGAATTCAAAATAGAATACAAACAGAAAATTAGAAAAAGAAAAAGAGAAAAGACCATTTGGGCCGATTCCAGCGCTTCTCGGCCCAGCTCGCGCTCAAACCAGCCCACCTCTTCTCCCACGCGATCGGTCACTTACAGGCGGGCCCCACTGGCCGGCGCCTCACTGCGCACGCACGCACGCCCGGTGTGACTGCCATGCGGGCCTGCCTGGCCAGGGACCTGTGCGCGCCCCATTCCCACTGACGAATCGGGCCCAGGCCGTCAGCGTTCATCTCCTACCTACCGCCGAAGTCGCCGCAACGAAGCTCCGCTCCAACCGCGCTCGTTCCTGGATTTTCGCCGCCGAACTCGCTGCTCGCTCCCTCCTGCTCGGACTTCGCCGCCTGGGTATAAAGCTAGGGTCGTCTCCCTAGCTCCCTCGAGTTGCACCGCGCCCGGGCCACCATTGTCGGGCAGCCGTGAAAGAAGCGTGGACGCCGCCGCACCCGTATTTGGTATGCGGTGCCATTTGGCTCCCCGGCTGTGGGCAGGGCGCATAGTTCGCGCGTGTGGGACCTGGACAGGGTGACTCCGAGGACGGTGAACCGGTGAATGGCTGTGAATTGCTCGCCGGCGGCGCATCGCCACCATGGGCTGCGCTACACCGTGGTTGGGGCCTCGCATCGCGTGATTCATGGTAGGTACTCCTTCTCCCGACTCGCGTTCCTCTTCTGTTCGTGTAGTGTTATTCGTCGGGGGAAATAGGCCCGGGAGGGGCAGAAGCACGCCGCTCCGGCGGGTTCGCCGTCGTCGGGTGGGCGGCGCTGCCGCCTGGGCACTCTGGGGTTGGGGCGGCTGCGCTGGGTCGTCGGATCGTGGGTGTATGGCAGGGATTAGAAGAACGGGATAACGGTTCGCTCTGCTTGATCCGGGCCGTGGGTTTGGATCGAACGGTCCCCAGTCAATCTCGTTCACTTAAAATCTCACCCGTTAGATTTCGATCGGAGGGGCAGGATAGCATACCGGTTCAGTTAAGTAATGGTCTAATCTGATCCGTTGGGATCTGATCGAACGGCTGAAAACCGTCCATACCCCTCCGCCGTGGCCACTTTCTTAAAGAGACCCTGAACTTTTACGAAATAAACCCGCCGTCCACCTTGGGGATTTTCTGAGTCTTAGGAGGTTTTACGCGCCAGCTCCTGGGTTTTCTGGAAATTGAGGCCCAGTCCAAATCATAATAAAATCAGAGAAAATGATTATTAAATAGATTTTTAATAGGAAAATAATTGCTAAGAACTTAGATAATTCATAGAAAATTCATTTTAGCTCCAAATTGAACCATTCCAGTTTCTAAAATTTTGTAATGATATTCTTCATCTTTTTGTGCCTCTGTTTTGGCATGAAAAGCTCATTTGAATTTATCTAACACTTAATCTTGTATTAAATACATAAAAGCTACAAAAATTCATAACTTAAAATCTATAACTCCAAATTTAATGCTTCCAATTCCTGTGATCTTATTTTAATGTCTAGATTATTACTGTGTATTTTATTTACATGCTTGGTGTAATGTTAATTTTGCCTATACCATGTTTGTTTGAATTGCTACGACTAGCAGTGAGGTCACGAGTCATCTGAAGATCATCCTGGTACCTGGATTCTCAAGGCCCAGGCAAGTTGTGCCCTTGATCACTTCTTTTACCCAGCCATGTTCTGATTAATCATAATGATCTGCATAGGTTAATTTTGACGGGACCCAATAGGTTACCCTAGTTTGTCTATCTTTATACCTTGATTACCACTGAACTTTCTGGGTAGTACTTGCTAGTGCTTTATGTGGTTTTGGGTATGAAGATTACACTATTCATGATTATACTTTTATTATCAGTTGTTATTTATTGTTCATGATAAGATCATTATGTTAATTGGAACATGGAGCGACCACCCGGGAAAACAGTGCTACCACAAGGGTAGTATGGGATGCCCTTGGCTGATTAATTAGGAAAGCTAGTGGAAGACTACCTTACCCGAAAGGGGCAAGGGCAGTAGGGGAGAGGTCAGTGTAGGGAGGCCCTCGGGAGGATTTTGCTGCGATGGCGGTCCTGCAAGGGATTCCTGCACTGGATCTTCCTATAAACTGTAGCGGGTTTTCGGAAGCTAGTGGAACTTTGTAAAGGCCTCGTAGTGGATACCCTAGCCATTCACCTCTGGTAGAGTGTCTAAGGGCTTTGCAAACCCTGGCAGACATGGGATACACGAACTTGTGGGTAAAGATGCGCAACCTCTGCAGAGTGTAAAACTGGTATACTAGCCGTGCTCACGGTCATGAGCAGCTCGGACCCTCACATGATTAAATTATGGAACTAAATTCAATTTGTCATATGCATTGCATTGCAGGGTGATGTGGTTACTTCTGTTCTATTACTTAATTGGGTTTGGTATTTACTTATACTTAGTAATTGCTAATAAAATTTTGACCAACTTTAAAAGCAATGCTCAGCTCTAACCATCTTCTTTGGTAAGCCTTACACTTCACGTGAGCTCCCACCTTTGGCGAGTTCATGCACATTATTCCCCACAACTTGTTGAGCGATGAACGTATGTGAGCTCACTCTTGCTGTCTCACATACACCACAGGTCAAGAACAGGTACTGCAGGATGATGCTCATTGGAGGATGCTGCGATGAGTTCGTGAGAGGATCTAGGTCGTCGTCTCCCAGTCAACTTTGGGTTGCTGGACCGTTGTCTCCTTATAATGTAATTATTTATTTTGTATAGAACTCCTGTTATATATAAAGATTGTGACATTCGATCCTGTGCCACTATACATCATATGTTTGAGACCTGGTCCCAGCATACCTGGTGTTTATGTTAACCCCGGGTTTTGGACCCCTAAAATCCGGGTGTTACACATACCCCTTTGCGGTTCTGGGCAATCCCACAATAAAGTCCATACTTATATCTTCCCATTTCCATGTTGGTATTGGTAAAGATTGTAATGGACCGACAGCTTTCAGGTGTATGGCCTTGACCTGTTTACAAGTGTCACATCTAGCCACATAGCGTGCAATTTCAATTTTCATCTTTGTCCATCAATAATGTTGTTTTAGATCTTGATACATCTTAGTGCTTCCGGGATGAATGGAATATCGACTAAGATGTGCTTCATCCAGGATTTGTTGATGGACCTCTTCATTCTTCGGCACCACTATGCGGTTATTGAACCATACAACACCTTGATCATCTTCTCGGAAACAATTGGCTTTTCCAGCTCTTATCTTCTCACGTATATGTTTCATACCCTCATCATTTTTCTGTGCATCAATTATCCTTCGTAAGATGACTGACTCCAGCTTCAAGTGATTTGAAGTCCCATGTTGAATCATTCCCAGGTTCAAATTCTCCATCTCCTGGCATAATGTAATGTCAGAAGTCCTCATTGTTAGACAATGGCAGGAAGCCTTGCGACTAAGTGCATCTGCCACTACATTTGCTTTGCCTGGGTGATAATGGATCTCTAATTCATAATCCTTGATCAGCTCGAGCCATCTTCTTTGTCTCATATTGAGTTCAGACTGGGTAAAGATGTATTTCAAACTCTTATGGTCTGTATAAATATGACAGACATTCCCCAGTAGATAATGACGCCAGATCTTCAGGGCATGAACCACTGCAGCTAGCTCCAGATCATGAGTGGGATAATGCTCCTCATGCCAGCGTAACTGCCTTGAAGCATATGCGATTACTCGGCCCTCTTGCATTAATACACAGCCGAGCCCACTGCCTGATGCGTCATAATACACATCAAAAGGCTTATTAATGTCTGGTTGAGCCAACACTAGAGCAGTGGTTAACAATATCTTCAATTTCTCAAAAGCTTCATTACACTTTGAAGACCAATTGAATTTAGTTTCATTCTTCAATAGACTTGTGATTAGCTTCACAAGCTTAGAAAAATCTGGTATAAATCGGCGGTAATAACCAGCCAATCCAAGGAAACTTCGGACTTGATGAACAGTGGTTGGGGGTTTCCACTCCAAAATGTCCTTGACTTTGCTGGGATCTACCGCAATCCCCCTGGCAGACAATACATGTCCCAGAAATTGAATTTCTTCCAGCCAAAATGCGCACTTACTGAACTTGGCATATAATTTGTGTTCTCTTAAGCGCGTCAACATGAACCGTAAATGTTGAGCATGCTCCTCTTCATTCTTGGAATATATCAAAATATCATCTATGAAGACCACTACAAACTTGTCCAACTCGGGCATAAATACCGAGTTCATCAAATAAGTGAAGTGGGCCGGAGCATTCGTCAGCCCGAAAGACATTACCAGGCATTCAAATAATCCGTACCGCGTAGTGAATGCGGTTTTTGGTATATCCTCAGGCTGAATACGGATCTGATGGTAGCCCGACCTGAGATCAATTTTGGAGAATACCCTTGCTCCAGTCAGTTGATCAAATAGAATGTCAATTCGTGGAAGAGGGTACTTGTTCTTGATAGTTACCTCATTCAGGGGTCGATAATCCACGCACATCCGTAAAGTTTGATCCTTCTTCTTAACGAATATGGCTGGACAACCCCATGGTGACGAGCTTGGCTCGATGAATCCTTTCTCTAGTAGATGTTGTAATTGAATCTTCAGTTCTGCTAGCTCATTTGGAGGCATTCGGTACGATCTTCTAGAAATGGGAGTCGTACCGGGCTTCAACTCAATTACAAACTCTACATCTCTTTCAGGTGGCAATCCAGGCAAATCCTCTGGAAAGACATCTGGGAACTCACATACTACCGGAATATCCTTGATCTCCAGTATAATGGCTTCATAAACTCTGCCAGTAGTTTTGGTTGGAATGGGGATAGACAAAAGAATTTCCTCTTGGTTATGACTCAACCTGATGGTTCTCTGATCAGTGTTGAGAGTTGCTTTATGTTGGGCCAACCAATTCATGCCCAATATCACATCTATGTCTTGGCCTTTTAGAACAATCATATTAGTAGGAAAGTCCCGTCCGGCCAAAGTTACGGGCACTTGGAAAGCCACTTCCCTAGTAAAGATTTGTCCCCCAGGTGAATGGATTTTAAACCCCTCTTTTGATTCATGGTATGAAATGCAATGTTGCTTCACAAATTTCTTGCTGATGAACGTATGTGAAGCACCAGAATCAAAGAGAATAATTGTGGGATGATTGGCCACAAGGAACGTACCCATCATTACCGGTTCATCGTCCGGTGTGGTGGCCACTTGCGTGTAATAAATTCATCCCGTCTTCTTTGTATTCTTGCCCGCATTTCCCTTAGCTTGAGAAGAATTCCCAGTACCTTGTTGATTGTTTGTGCGATTCTGCTTCGGATAAGGGCAATCCTTAATAAAATGCCCAGATTTTCCGCAATTGAAACATCATGTTGATGAACTGGGAAGGACCAGGAAATGAGTGCCAGGGGCACCCGGCTGACTTGTTGTAGTGGGGGCAGTATTGCGACGAATGAACACTGGTTGTTTGAATGGGAAGGAGGGTGGGCGTGTTGAAGTACGACCCTGATTAAAAAGGCCGGATAACTAACCGTTGCCTTTTCTCGGGGCCCTGATTAGGCCTATTACCTCCACTCCCCTTGATCTTTCCAGAACTTGTATATTTAGATTCGACTGCCAGCGTTGTGCTGACAGCCCTTCCGTATGTGAGGTTGATGCAAGTAGCCATTTTCCTTTGCATCCAATCATTTAAACCCCTCATGAAACAATTCTTCTTCTTTGTGTCAGTGTTGACTTGATCAATCGCATACTGCGATAAGTGATTAAATTTATTGAGATACTGGGTGACAGTATCTCCGCCTTGCTTCAATTTCATGAATTCTTCTTGTTTCATGTGGAGTACTCCTTCAGGTATGTAATGTTCACGGAAGGCCAGCTTGAATTCTTCCCATGTAATCTAATGATTGGCCGGCTGAACGGCCACAAAGTTTCCCCACCAGGTGCTGGCAGGGCCACGCAGTTGCTGAGCTGCGAATAGGGGCTTCTGAGTTTCAGAACATCGAAGAAGTCCAAATTTCTGCTCAATGACGCGGATCCATTCATCCGCCTCTAAAGGGTCTTCTGCCTTGACGAACAATGGTGGGCGCGTTTCGGAGAAGTCCAAGTAAGATGTCTCACGGGGCCCTTGCGGATAGCCCCGCCCGCCTTGTTGTTGGAGTTGCTGACCTGCCATCTCCCGTAGGAAACGGGTATTATCTGTTGTCGCGTTTACCAAGGCGGCGATAGCCTCGGCAAGTGTGGGAGGGACTGGAGGTGGGTTTGGTGTTGCCTCCCTCCCACAGGAGGTACTAGCCCCATCCTGAGCACGAGTCCGGGAAGGCATCTGTGGCAACAAACATTTGAAAACAATATGATATGCCAAAGAAAACCATCCATTTTACATTACTAAAAAGAGTAATGTTACAGACTAGAATTTTTACAACAGGAGTACAGTACCTATTATACAATAACACTACTATTTCT
>JAOPSE010001588.1:0-128354 GCA_029449295.1 Zea luxurians | reverse complement strand
ATTATTACAAACCATGGGAGGCAAAAACCCCTCCGGATAAATATTTAACAAAAGTTTTATGGAGGATCCTTTCCTCCATAGCTTTACTCCAAGTGTTCCTCCTTAGGGCACCACCTTTGAACAAAAGCAGCAAAAGTTTGCTGCTTCTTCACCTAAAAACATGGGACAAAGCCCTGAGTATGGAATTACTCAGCAAGTCTTACCCGACTAAAGAAAAGACTCTCAAGGGTATGCTGGCTAGAGGGAGTCAAGGTGAGGCTTATCAATAATCAATGACTCTGTTTGCAGAAATGCTTACTAAGAGTGGATCCTTAAAAATCCAGTTTTATTTGTTAGGTTAAGTAAAATTACCTGCAGCTAGGGTTCTGTCTACCCTAATTCAATCACTTGACCTATACTAGCCAATTTCTTAACAACCCTTCATGTTCACTGGATTTCTACGTATAAGTCAGTGACCAAGTCTTCATAATCGCGAAGGTACGGCGATCCGAATCGATTATACTCAGCCGAGGATCTCCAATCACACGACATATGTAGCACTTAACCCTTGCATATTTTAACTCGCCACCGGGGTTTTTAAGACCAGATCAGGTTCACGCCAACCGAGAGCACAGATACACCACCGTCCAGCCTCTTGCCACGGAGGGTACACGCTACTCTCGCCATCTCTCCACTCCCATTGTGTGGTATCTTATTCTGGTATTAGTCTGCCCGAGACAAAGCTTACCCATGACGAGGCATGTGACTAGTTAAAGGGTCCTCGGTCAGCAGGCCTACATCGAGAAGGTCCTTAATCGACTCAGACGGAGACACTACACCGAGACTCTCTTCTCGTGCAAGTCACCTGCCCGGTCTCAGCTTAATCATTTCAAACCAAAACTTTGGTACATGGCAGAGGTACATCTTTTCCGATGTTGAACCCACCATGGCCATGATGGATCCACCATCAAGTTTTATCTTTGAAAACATCCCACCCCACTTTGCAACATCATATTTTGAGAAAACAAACATTTTGTTTTTCTAAACCAAAGCTAAGCATAAGAAAACCTTTTGTAAAATAGGGATTTAGGAAATAATCCATGGAAGGAGATGCAATAGTTAGCACACAACTCCTATCACCTAATGCATCAAGTAAGTGAGAAAGATTTTAAAAGGAACAAGGAGGTGGCAAATGCACCGGGGCTTGCCTTGTGTTACTGGTGAATCAGGCTCAGTTCCGCAGATATCAAATAAAAACAGTTGGCTGCCTGATGTTCCTTAGGTGGTGGTGGTGAAGTCTTCTCTTCTTCGACTTCTACTTCTTCTTTGTTTTCTAAATATAACCATACATAATAATGAATGCTCATGTAATGCTCATGAGAGTGCAAAGATAATAAAAGTTTATTATCTAAAATCTTGAATACAATTTTCCTTCATGGATCCCAGGAACTTAGGGTTTCCGGAGTCAACAGTGAAGCTTACAGGGCAGGGGTAGGGTTTTGGGTTCTAAGTATCAAACATGGCCCAAATCATACCGAACACTACCCAAGGTTTCTAAATATTATTTAAAGTTTATCCTAAAAATTTAGTGAATTTTGGATTTATTACTTATTTTCTAAAAATCCAGAAGCATCGTCTTAGGTTGTTTTAAATACTCTATAATTTCTTATTTGGACTAAAAATCAAGTAACTATTTTTATTAATACTATAGGAAATTAGAGACCTAGCAAAATTGGTTTGGTAATTTTATCGTTTTTCTAAAATTTTCTAAAATTGTTTTAGCTCTGGCAGAAAAGAAAAGGAAAAGGTATGAATAGTTCTGGGCTGAATTCGGCCTGAACCGGCCCAGCTAGGGCAGAAACGTGCCCGCGCGCGCTCGCGCAGTCGACTTTGCAGAAATGCCCCTATCGTTTTGATTAACAGGAAAAGGATCTCGGCGCTATTGCCATGTCTCACTGACACTTTACAACCATCCCCCTAGTTCTGTTTCTTCTTTATCCCGACCCCTAGACCACGGCGTGCTCACCTCCGACCATCTCGCTGCTCGGACCAGCCAAGAACTTCAGCGGCTGCCCAAACCGGTTGCTGGGTAGCATCATCGACCCGAGGCGACCCTAGAACATGCTTTAATTGAACTAATTCGGGTCAGGATATGCCTGACTACGGTGACAGTGGACACCGAACACCGATCAAGGCGTTCCGGTTGATTAGGTGAAGTCAAGCTCAATGGGCTGGGCAGGTGACAATCGCAAGCACATGTGGGTGCTGAAACACGAACAACAAGAGCGAGGGCGGACCTGGAAGCAGCTAGCCGCGATGAGGCGGTTCACGGCGGCGCAGTCGACCGAATTGGGGGAAGAAAGAAATTCTCCGGCGATGATGGCTAATTGAACGCGGGACTGGTGCTTTGGCTTCGTGATTACATGGCGCAACAGACCCGGCCCTCAATTTATAGAAGGGCTAAGCGGTGGCGTCCAATTTGGAAGAGAATCGCTGGCGGCCGTAGAGAGGGGAGGTTACTGGCGCAAGGAATTCGTGGCATCTACCGCGGTAGCCCTCCGGTGATCACCGGACAAGCATACCATGATTCACCATGACACGGGCTAGCGTCAAAACACGTGGCGCACCATGGCGAGCGATTGACGGCGGCGAAACCTATCCCCGCACGACGAGCAAGTGGGTACGGTGACCCTCATCCGCGCCCGAGGCCGAGTTGAATCCAGTGCCAAGATCTTACTTCATCGTGGTTATCCCCTAACCAGAGAACACGAATCGCGGTGACGGCGTGAATCACGGCATAGAGATCATTGGCGGCAAGGGGGAAACATCAGGGATCTAATTCAGCTATTGTACCATAAGAACCCCTATTCAGTTACCTGACAGCCGATGTTTAGGGCAGATTTTCTCCAAATTTTCCATGGCAACACCATCATCCCCTGCACCAAAGTTGTAGGCCTCTAAACCACCTTCATCTTTGCTACAACATCCCTAGTCAAATTCTCATTGGACCCTGCTTAAATGTGAGCCCTAAGTTCATGTAGTTCCACTGCCATCCTGAATTTCAGACTCAAGACAGCCTGACAGGTCAACTTGGAGTTAAATTTTCTCCAAATTTCTTATGTACCCCAAACATAATCTCGGTAGCAAAGTTGCTCTCCTTACATAGCTCTACTAATTTGATGTACTGACCTAGGGCAAATTCTTATGGTTTGGAAATTACAAGGCCCCAAAGTTGAACCCATTACACTGAAATTCAGACTTAGTCAAAAGAGTTCAAATGTGGCTCTTTGCAAATAAGTCCAAAACTCAAGGTTTAGGTTGCAAATCTTCATAATTGTGAACCATATGACTTAAGACACATGGAATTAAGTCAAGGGTTTAAGTCTAGGGTTTTCTTGGGTTCTATTTAGAGTTTTTGATACTTCTGGGGTTTGGATATCCCATAAGTCCATCCATGGTAACTTTTTATGACTATTTTAATTGAGTTTTGAAGTTTTCCCCTATTTAAGCTTTATTTGCTCTATTAAGTCCAATCTAGGGTTAAGTACCCTACTCTAGAGTTTTTATCCACAAAATGTCATCACAATACAACTTGTTTGAAATTTTTGCCTAGTGAATGCATTCTAGGTGTGACAAACACATGGAATGCCAATTCTTATGATGTTATGCTCAAATTTTAGTGACAGTAACACCAGGGGTGTTACATCCTTCCCCCCATAAAAGAATCTCGTCCCGAGATTAAAAGTTCTAGGGCAAGTAATGGAAAAGGAAATGCTTCACTCTTTTATTTCCTTATTCATGGTACAAGGCAGGGGTGGTTTGGGGCTCACTCCTTTATTACAACAATTGTATATACTTTACAAATTACAGGAGGCTAAAAAGCCTGGGAAATTCTTTTCTAAAAAATCCCGAGTTTCCCATGTAGCCTCGTCTTCTGAATGCTGGTTCCACTGTATCTTGTAAAATTTGAGAGTTCTTCTTCGGGTAATTCTGTCCTTTTGATCCAAGACTCGAATAGGATGTTCTGAATATGTCAAGTCTGGCTCTAAGGAAACGTTCGTTACTTCAATGGTTCGATCAGGAACCCGAAGACATTTCTTCAGTTGAGACATGTGGAACACATTATGTACAGCAAACAATGTTTCGGGTAATTGAAGTTGGTATGCCACTGGTCCACATTGTTCAAGTATAGGGAAAGGACCAATGTACCGGGGTGCAAGCTTCCCTTTTACCCCGAAACGTGTTACCCCTTCATTGGTGAAACTTTCAGGTAGACATAATCTCCAACCAGAAAGTACAAGGGCATCCGTCGTTTATCTGTGTAACTCTTATGTCGAGCTTGAGCTTTCCTCAAATTATGAATTATTCGCTGAACTTTTTCTTCGGTCTCCTTTACCATATCTGGCCTGAAGAAACTTCTTTCACCTGGTTCAGACCAGTTTAACGGAGTATGACACCGTCGGCCATACAAAGCTTCAAAGGGTGCCATCTCAATGCTTTCTTGATAGCTATTATTATATGAGAACTCCGCTAATGGTAAACAATCATCCCATTTCTATGGGAATTCCAGAACACATGCTCGTAACATATCTTCAAGTATTTGGTTTACCCTCTCAGTTTGACCACTGGTTTGAGGACGATAGGCCGAACTGTGGAGCAATTTAGTACCCAAGGACTTGTGAAGTTCTTCCCAGAATTTGGACACAAATCGAGGTCCACGATCCGACACTATAGTCTTCGGAATACCGTGCAAACTGAGAATACGAGCAATGTACAATTGGGCATAAACAGCAACTGGGTGATCTGTCTTGACTGGCAGAAAATGAGCAATTTTCGTAAGTCGATCAATTATAACCCAAATAGAGTCATACCCTTTTGTTGTTCGGGGCAATCCCACAATGAAGTCCATACTAATATCTTCCCATTTCCATGTTGGTATTGGTAGAGATTGTAATGGACCCGCAGTCTTCATGTGTACGGCTTTGACATGCCTACAAGTGTCACATTTTGCCACATAGCGTGCGATTTCAATCTTCATCTTCATCCACCGGTAATGTTGTTTTAGATCATGATACATCTTAGTGCTTCCGGGATGAATAGAATAGCGACTAAGATGTGCTTCATCTAATATTTGCTGGCGGATTTCTTCATTCTTTGGCACAACTATACGATTGTTGAACCATACAATGCCTTGATCGTCCTTTCTGAAACATGTGGCTCTTTCGGCCTCTATTTTCTCACGGATGTGCTTCATACCCTCATCATCTTTTTAGCATCAATTATTCTTGGTAAAAGGACTGACTCAAGCTTTAGTTGATTTAAGGTTCCATGTTGGATCATTTCTAGGTTTAACTTCCATCTCTTGGCATAGGGTAATGTCAGAGATCTTTATGGTAAGACAGTGACAGGAAGCCTTGCGGCTGAGTGCATCTGCCACTACATTAGCCTTGCCTGGGTGGTAGTGAATTTCCAATTCATAGTCCTTAATAAGCTCGAGTCGTCGCCTCTATCTCATGTTCAATTCTGACTGGGTGAATATGTACTTCAAACTTTTATGATCTGTATAAATGTGACAGATATTCCCCAGTAGATAATGACGCCAGATTTTTAGGCATGAACCACCGCAGCTAACTCCAGATCATGAGTTGGATAATGTTCCTCATGCCGGCGCAACTGCCTAGAAGCATAAGTTGTTACTTGGCCTTCTTGCATTAATACACAGCCGAGACCACTGTCTGATGCGTCGCAATACACATCAAAGGGCTTTTAAATATCCGGTTGAGCCAATACCGGAGCAGTGGTTAATAACACCTTCAATTGTTCAAAGGCTTCATTACACTTTGAAGGCCAAATAAATTTAGTATCATTCTTCAATAAACTTGTGATTGGTTTCACAAGCTTGGAAAAATCTGGTATGAATCGGCTATAATAGCCAGCTAGTCCAAGGAAACTTCGGACTTGATGTACAGTGGTTGGGGGTTTCCACTCCAAAATATCCTTGACTTTGCTGGGATCCACCGCAATCCCCTTGGCAGTTAATACATGTCCCAGAAATTGGATTTCTTCCAGCCAGAACGCGCACTTGCTGAACTTAGCATAAGAGCGTCAACACGATCCGTAAATGCCGAGCATGCTCCTCTTCATTTTTGGAATATATCAAGATATCATCAATGAATACCACCACAAACTTATCCAGCTCAGGCATGAATACCGAGTTCATAAGGTATGTGAAGTGGGCAGGAGCATTTGTTAGTCCGAAAGACATAACCATTTATTCAAATAAACCATACCGCGTAGTGAATGCGGTCTTCGGTATATCTTCGGGCCGAATACGGATCCGATGATAGCCCGATCTGAGGTCAATCTTGGAGAATACCCTCGCTACAGTCAGTTGATCAAATAGATTGTCAATCCGTGGAAGAGGGTACTTATTTTTGATGGTAACCTCATTCAGGGGTCTATAATCCACGCACATCCATAGTGTTTGATCCTTTTCCTTAACAAAGATGGCTGGACAACCCCATGGTGATGAGCTTGGCCAGATGAATCCCTTCTCCAGTAGATCTTGTAATTGGGTCTTGAGCTCTGCCAGTTCATTTGGAGGCATTCGGTACGACCTTCTAGAAATAGGAGCCGTACCGGGCTTCAACTCAATCACAAATTCTACATCTCTTTCTGGAGGCAATCCAGGCAAATCTTCTTGAAAAACATCTGGGAACTCACATACTACCGGAATATCTTGGATCTCCGGTATAATAGCTTCATATATTCTGCCAAATGGTTTAGCTGGAATGGCTATGGGGATGGTCAAGAGAACCTCTTCTTGGCCATAACTCAATTTGATAGTTCTCAATTCAGTATTGAGATAGCTTTATGTTGGGCCAACCAATCATGCCCAGAATTACATCTATGTCTTGGCCTTTTAGAACAATCATATTAGTAGGAAAGTCCCGTTCAGGCAATGTTACGGGCACTTGGTAAGCCACTTCTCTATTAAATATTTGTCCCCCAGGCGAATGAATTTTAAACCCTTCCCTTGATTCATGGTATGGAATGCAATGTTGCCCACAAACTTCTTGCTTATGAACGTATGCGAAGCACCAGAATCAAAAAAGAATAATTGCAGGGTGATTGGCCACTAGAAACGTACCCATCATAACCGGTTCGCCGTCCGGTGTTGTGGCCACTTGAGTATAATAAATTCAACCCGTTTTCCTTGTATTTTTGCCCGCGGTATTATTTGCCGCATTTCCCATTCCTTTCCCAGAACTCTGTTGATTACTTGATCGATTCTGCTTCTGGTATGGACAATCCTTGATAAAGTGTTTGTACTTTCCACAGTTGAAACAGCCAGTTGAAGAGCTTGGGAGGGCAGGGAAACGAGTGCTAGGGGCACCTGGCTGATTTGTTGGAGTGGGGGCAGTGGCGGGGCAAATGAAGACGGTTGCTTGAAAGGGTAGGAGGGTGGACATGGAGAAGAGCGATTAAGATTGAAAGGTCGGATTACCAACCTTTGCCTTTTCTTAGACCCCTGACTAGGTCTGTGCCTCCATAACCCTTGGATTTTCCGGAGCCTGCATATTTAGCCTCGACTGCCAGTGCAGTACTGATAGCCCTTTCGTAGGAAAGATCAATGCAGGTGGCCATCTTCCTTAGCATTCGATCATTAAGACCTCTCATGAAACAATTCCTCTTCTTTAAATCCGTGTTAACTTGATCCATCGCATATTGGGATAAGTGGTTGAATTTATTGAGATTCTGGGTGACAGTATCCCCACCTTTTTCAACTTCATGAACTCTTCCTGCTTCATGTGGAGCACCCCTTCAGGTATATAGTGCTCGCGAAAAGCCAACTTGAACTCATCCCAACTTATTTGATGACCAGCCGGTTGAACGGCTACAAAATTTCCCCACCAGGTGCTGGCATGGCCACGCAATTGTTGTGCTGTGAATAGGGGCTTTTGAATCTCCGTACATCGGAGAAGCCCGAACTTCTGCTCGATAATGCGGATCCATTCATCCGCTACAAGAGGATCCTCTGCCTTGACAAACAATGGAGGGCGTGTCTCTGAGAAATCCAGGTATGATGTTTCGCGGGGTCCTTGCGGATACGCCCGCCCGCCTTATTGCTGCATTTGTTGCCCTGCCATTTCCCGCAAGAAGTGGGTGTTGTCGGCTTAGCGTTAACCAAGGCAGTGATAGCCTCGGCTAACGTTGGTGGTACTGGAGTGGATTTGGGGTTGCTTCCCTCCCACTGGAGGTTCCTGCTCCATCCTGTGAACGAGTCTTGGAGGGAATCTGAGGCAACAAACATTTGGAAAATATAATATGCCAAAGAAAACCATCCATTTTGCATTACCAAAAAGGGTAATGTTACAGACTCGAATTTACAACAGGATTACATTACCTATTATACATTATACTACTCCTACACTATACTACTCTTGTTTCTTGTCACTTTTAGTAGCCTCGCTGTCGGGCGTAGGAGACCATTCGTCTACCAACTTCATAAAGGGAGGGGGCTTGAACAGGTCCAGTTCACCACCTAGTGCTTCTCCCACTACTCCCGAAGGTCCGGCTTCTATCCCGACAGGATCCGCAGGTACATTGGGGTGCAGTTGGGAATATAATACATGAACTTCTTCATGTAGAGTATTACAATAAACCTGCAAGTTATCCACGGCTGTGCTAAGCTCCTCCACGCGGGCTCGAGCTTTTGCCTCCTTACCCAAGCAAGCGAACGAGAGTTAACCGTCTAGTCAAGCGCTAGATCTCGTTCTGCGAGCTGATCTTGCAGGTGGCGGATGTCTGTTCTTAATTCGTTTATTCTTTCACCATCCGCGACCCATATGTCGTTCCTGCGACGGAGTTCTGATCGAAGCTGATCAACTTGGGCTTCCAGATCCCCGATTGGATCGTTGCTACCACTGCTGCTATCTTCAGGCCATGGGGCAAGTTGATGACGGGGTACACCAATCGGCTCGGTAGACTTGCGCGCAGTCTTTCTTGTGCGCGGCGGCATTTCTTAAGGGGGAAATCTTATTAGCATAGTTTTTAGCATTATGCATGTGTAATTACAGAATCAACCTTAGTTGATTCACCCTTCTATATATTGCACTCTACTATCTGGTCTTTCAAATAAATACTTCAGAAGGAAGCTAGATAAGAAAGGAAGAAATTTTCTGGATAAGTATTTGAAAATTCTTTTTGAAGATGCCTCATAACCTCTGCAGAGATGGGCTTCGCTCTGATACCAGCTGTGACGGAACCTCCCAAGTCATTAGGCCCACCTACAGTTGTCCTTGTCCAATGGACCTCAGACAACCCTACAGGTGCCCCTGAATCACTTGACATGTTCGGTATCTGCTTTCCTTACCTTTCCCAAGATCGTTTCACCCGTCACGTAGACATTACAAGCATCAGAGATACAAAAATGCGGAAGCAGTTACATTAACTTACCTTTATTGCAAAGTAAGACGGAGTTGTATAGTTACAGACCAGAACATAATTTATATGAGTGTGGAGTAGTATTCTTACAAACCATGGGAGGCAAAAACCCCTCCCGATAAGTATTTAACAAAAGTTTTATAGAGGATCCTTTCCTCCCGCAGCTTTACTCCTGGTGTTCCTCCTTGGGGCACCACCTTTGAACAAAAGCAGCAAAAGTTTGCCGCTTCTTCACCTAAAACAACATGGGACAAAGCCCTGAGTATGGAATTACTTAGCAAGTCTTACCCGACTAAAGAAAAGACTCTCACGGGTATGCTGGCTAGAGGGAGTCAAGGTGAGGCTTATCAATAATCAATGACTCTATTTGCAGAAATGCTTACTAAGAGTGGATCCTTAAAAATCCAGTTTTATTTGTCAGGTTAAGTAAAATTACCTGCAGCTTGGGTTCTGTCTACCCTAATTCAATCACGTGACCTATACTAGCCAATTTCTTAACAACCCTTCATCTTCACTAGATTTCTACGTATAAGTCAGTGACCAAGTCTTCATAACCACGAAGGTACGGCAATCTGAATCGATTATACTCAGCTGAGGATCTCCAATCACATGATATATATAGCATTTATCCCTTGCATATGTCAACTCGCCACCGGGGTTCTTAAGACTAGATCATGTTCACGCCAACCGGAGCACAGATACACCACCGTCCAGCCTCTTGCCACGGAGGGTACACACTACTTTCGCCATCTCTCCACTCCCATTGCGTGGTATCTTATTCTGGTATTAGTCTGGCCGAGGCAAAGCTTACCCATGATGAAGCATATGACCAGTTAAAGGGTCCTCGGTCAGCAGGCCTACATCGACACGGTCCTTAATCGACTCAGACGGACACTACACCGAGACTCTCTTCTCGTGCAAGTCACCCGCCCAGTCTCAGCTTAATCATTTCAAACCCAAAGTTTGGTACCTGGTAGAGGTACATCTTTTCCGATGTTGAACCCACCATGGCCATGATGGATCCACCGTCAAGTTTTATCTTTGAAAACATCCCACCCACTTTGCAACATCATCTTTTTGAGAAAAACAAAACATTTTGTTTTTCTAAAGCAAAGGTAAGCATAAGAAAACCTTTTGTAAAACAGGGATTTAAGAAATAATCCAAGGAAGGAGATGCAACAATAGTTTAGCACACAACTCCTATCACCTAATGCATCAAGTAAGTGAGAAAGATTTTAAAAGGAATAAGGAGGTGGCAAATGCACCGAGGCTTGCCTTGTGTTACTGGTGAATCAGGCACAATTCCGCAGATATCGAAATAAAAATAGTTGGCTGCCTGATGTTCCTCAGGTGGTGGTGGTGAAGTCTTCTCTTCTTCGACTTCTACTTCTTCTTTGTTTTCTAAATATAACCATACATAATAATGAATGCTCATATAATGCTCAAGAGAGTGCAAAGATAATAAAAGTTTATTATCTAAAATCTTGAATACAATTTTCCTTCACGGATCTCCGGGAACTTAGAGTTTCTGGAGTCAACAGTGAAGCTTACAGGGCAGGGGGTAGGGTTTTGGGTTCTAAGTATCAAACATGGCCCAAATCATACCAAACTCTACCCAAGGTTTCTAAATATTATTTAAAGTTTATCCTAAAAATTTAGTGAATTTTGGATTTATTACTTATTTTCTAAAAATCCAGAAGCATGGTCTTAGGCTGTTTTAAATACTCTATAATTTCCTATTTGGACTAAAAATCAAGTAACTATTTTTATTAAAAACTATAGGAAATTAGAGACCTAGCAAAATTGGTTTGGTAATTTTATCATTTTTCTAAAATTTTCTAAAATTGTTTTAGCTCTGGTAGAAAAAAGGAAAAGCTATGAATAGTTCTGGGCTGAATTCGGCCCTAACCGGCCCAGCTAGGGCAGAAACACGCCCGCGCGCGCTCGCGCAGTCGACTTTGTAGAAATGCCCCAATCGTTTTGATTAACTGGAAAAGGATCTCGGCGCATTGCCATGTCTCACTGACACTTTACAACCATCCCCCTAGTTCTGTTTCTTCTTTATCCCGACCCCTAGACCACGGCGTGCTCACCACCGACCATCTCGCTGCTTGGACCGGCCAAGAACTTCGGCGGCTGCCCAAACCGGTTGCTGGGTAAGCATCACCGACCCGAGGCGACCCTAGAACATGGTTTAATTGAACTAATTCGGGTCAGGATATGCCTGACTACGGTGACAGTGGACACCGAACACCGCTCAAGGTGTTCCGATTGATTTGGTGAAGTCAAGCTCAATGGGCTGGGCACGTGACGATCGCAAGAACATGTGGGTGCTGAAACATGAACAACAAGAGCGAGGGCAGACCTGGAAGCAGCTAGCCACGATGAGGCGGTTCACGGCGGCGCAGTCGACCGAATTGGGGGAAGAAAGAAATTCTTCGGCGATGATGGCTAATTGAAGGCGGCACTGGGTGCTTTGGCTTCATGATTAGATGGCGCAACAGACCCGGCCCTCAATTTATAGAAGGGCTAAGCGGTGGCGTCCAATTTGGAAGAGAATCGCTGGCGGCCGTAGAGAGGGGAGGTTACTGGCACAAGGAATTCGTGGCATCTACCGTGGCAGCCCTTCGGTGATCACCGGACAAGCATACCGTGATTCACCGTGACGCGGGCTATAGTCAAAACACGTGGCGCACCACGGCGAGCGATTGACGGCGGCGAAACCTATCCCGGCCGCACAACGAGCAAGTGGGTACGGTGATCCTCATCCGCGCCCGCCCGAGTTGAATCCAGTGCCAAGATCTTTACTTCATCATGGTTATCCCCTCACCAGCGAACACGAATCGCGGTGACGGCGTGAATCACGGCGTAGAGATCATCGGTGGCGAGGGGGAAACATCAGGGATCTAATTCAGCTACTGTACCATGAGAACCCCTATTCAGTTAACCTGACAGCCGATGTTTACGGCAGATTTTCTCCAAATTTTCCATGGCAACACCATCATCCCCCAGCACCAAAGTTGTAGACCTCTATACCACCTTCATCTTTGCTACATCATCCCTAGTCAAATTCTCACTGGATCCTGCTTAAATGTGAGCCCTAAGTTCATGTAGTTCCACTGCCATCCTGAATTTTAGACTCAAGACAGCCTGACAGGTCAACTTGGAGTTAAATTTTCTCCAAATTTCTTATGTACCCCAAACATAATCTCTATAACAAAGTTGCTCTCCTTACATAGCTCTACTAATTTGATGTACTGACCTAGGGCAAAATTCTTATGGTTTGGAAATTACAAGGCCCCAAATTGAACCCATTACACTGAAATTCAGACTTAGTCAAAAGAGTTCAAATGTGGCTCTTTTGCAAATAAGTCCAAAACTCAAGGTTTAGGTTGCAAATCTTCATAATTGTGAACCATATGACTTAAGACACCTTATTATCATGGTTTTTGCACTGTAGTCAAAAAGTGCATTAATTTTGCACTTAACCCCCTAGGGTTTAAGTCTAGGGTTTTCCAGGGTTCTATTTGGAGTTTTTGATACTTCTAGCGTTTGGATATCCTATAAGTTCATCCATGGTAACTTTTTATGACTATTTTAATTGAGTTTTGAAGTTTTCCCCTATTTAAGCTTTATTTGCTCTATTAAGTCCAATCTAGGGTTAAGTACCCTACTCTAGAGTTTTATCCACAAAATGTCATCACAATACAACTTGTTTGAAATTTTTGCCTAGTGAATGCATTCTAGGTGTGACAAACACATGGAATGCCAATGCTTATGATGTTATGCTCAAATTTTAGTGACAGTAACACCAGGGGTGTTACATAATACCACAAATTTAAATGAGTACTTAGAGTTATTACATCATTATCGGAGTTTCAAAATAGTAAAGAGTGAGGCGAAGCCTAGTCCATCACTCCTCCTGGTCATCACCTGCTGAGGCGGGGTTCCACTCGATTGTCCAACACGGTGGCAAGGTGGACGGCTAAGTCAACCTAGAAACAATATCCTCCTCGAGGGTACCTGTAAAAATTATGCCACAAGCAAGGCTGATTATACTAATACTTAGCTAGACTTACCCGGTGTGAGGAGTCTACTCCTCTACCTCTAGACCATGAAGTTGTTTGGCCGAGGGGTTTGGTTTGCCAAAAGCACTAGCTAAGTCAAATATCAAATTTTAGCTTTTGCAAGTTTAATAATATTCCTTAAAATAGGTTTCATCCTTCTAAACATACATGGTGACAAACATTTATTTCAAGTAACACTTTATCTCATGAAAACTCATTTCACTTCTTACTCGATGTAGCAGCATGTCACACCCGGATTTCGGGGCACCAAGACCTGGGCATGAACATAATCACCAGGTGTGCTGGAACCAAGTCTCACACATATGATGAATCATGGCACAGGATCGAATGTCACATCTTTACTATATAATAGGAGTTCTGTACAAAATAAATAAATAATTACATTATAAGGAGACAACGGTCCAGCAACCCATAGTTGACTGGGAGATGACGGCCTAGACCTCTCACGAACTCGTCACAGCATCCTCCAAGCGCCTCATTCTGCGGTACATGTTCTTGACCTGTGGGGGCTGTGACAGCAAGAGTGAGCTCACATACTTTCATAGCTCAACAAGTTGTGGGGAATAATATGCATGAACTCACCAAAGGTGGGAGCTCACGTGAAGTGTAAGGCTTACCAAAGAGGATGGTTAGAGCTAAGCATTGCTTTTAAAGTTGGTCAAAATTTTATTAGTAGTTACTAAGTAATAGTAAATACCAACCCAATTAAGTAGTGGAACAAAAGTAATAACAACACCCTCAATGCAATGCATATGACAAATTGAATTTTAGTTCCATAAATTAATCATGTGTGTCCGAGCTGCTCATGACCGTGAGCACGGCTAGTATACCAGTTTTACACTCTGCAGAAGTTGCGCATCTTTACCCACAAGTCATGTTACCCACCTACCAAGAGATAGCCAATCCCATACACCTCTACTGAGGAGGTGAGGTAGGGTAACACTACGAGGCCTTTACAAAGTTCCACTAGCTTCCAAAAACCCGCTACAGTTTATAGGAAGCTCAAGTGCAGGAATCCCTCGCCTGAACGCCATCGCAGCAAAATCAACCCGAGGACCTCCCTACACTTACCACTCCCCTACTGCCCTTGCCCCTTTCGGGTAAGGTAGTCTTCCACTAGCTTTCCTAGTTAGTTAGCCAAGGGCGTCCCATTAAACCCTTGTGGTAGCACTGTTTTCCCGGGTGGTTCTCCATGTTCCAATTAACATAATGATCTTAACATGAACAATAAATAACAACTGATAATAAAATATAATCATGAATAAAATGTATCTCTATACCCAAAACCACATATAGCAATAGTAGGTACTACCCAAAAATTCAGTGGTAAAACAAGGTATAAAGATAGTCAAACTAGGGTAACCTATTGGGTCCCGTCAAAATTAACCTATGCAGATCATTATGATTAATCAGAACATGACTGGGTAAAAAGAAGTGATCAAGGGCACAACTTGCCTGGCACTTGAGATTCCAGGAACCAGGATGATCTTCAAATTCTCGTGACCTCAATGCTAGGCGTAGCAATACAAACAAAACATGTATAGGAAAAATTAACCTCACACCAAACATAAGAACAAACTGAATAATAATAATCTATGCGTCGCTTAGAGATCGTGGGATCGAGAACCGCTAAATACGGGTTTACGGTTATAAAGTTATGATTTATGAAAGATCTATGTGGTTGAATATCAAATTATATTATAAATTGATTATTGTACATCATATGAGAAGATATACTCTAAATAATCAATTCAACTTTTAATATAGATTATACTTGACTAGAGATCATATTTTAACCACATTATAATTATGGTCAGGTTAGTTTTGATTTAGAAGACCTAATCTAATAGACATAGGATAGATATAAAAGTATGGGACATGGTATAATTGATGTTGTTACTGTATAGTAAATATTTATATGAAACTAATGCTACTTGAACCGATCAATTTGGAATTAAAACGAGGAAGTTATGGATTTCCACAGTTTTAAGTGTTGGATAAAAAGAAACTAAGTGTATAATTTATAATCTATGTTTCATGACTAAACAAGGTTACCAGATGAGAAACAATATTAATGTGATACTAATGCAACTAGAATGGACCAATTCGGAGTTTAAATGAATTAAATATGAATTAAATAAGTTTCCGAAATTATTTTTTTACTAAAAACTATTTTTCTATATTAACTACTTGATTTAATCCATTCCTGGGCAGCGGGTGCCATTTACCAGAAGCTCGAGGTTTAATTCGCAAAATACACCAGACTCAGCCCAGAGACGAGGTGGACGGCGGGTTGTTTTGAGAAAAACGGAGGGGCACATATGCAAAACGTAACGGCCGAAGGGGTACGCAAGGATCGCGGCCATTGGATCAAATTTCAATGGTTCTGATTAGATCGACCCCATAACGAATCGATATGTGATCTGAGCCCACGGATATTTATCCGACGGCTAGCCTTCCAACACATCTGACCTGCCTGATTCACTACCGACGACTCAGATTTTATGCCCGAAGGGTTATAATCCCGATCTAATCTCCCTCGTCCATTCACAATCGAACGGCCGGGAGCCCTTCTTCCTCAAACCGGCCACAACGGCGACCCACCAGCCGCGACAGCGCCATTACTGGCCTTCCTCCCGCCTCTACACGGCGACACATTTAGTGCTCTAGACACCCGAAAACCTCGCAGAGATGGTGGGGATCATGCGGAAGGTCTTACCGTTGACGGGGATGCAGGCAAACCCAACCACGACGCGACGCGACATGGTGGCTCCGAGGTGACATCAGGAGCATACCAACGAGCGATTCGTCGCGCCCCTGGCTACGAGTTCGCTAGAAGTGGCCACGAGCGGCACCAGAGTCAACTTGCAACGCCCCTAGGGCTTCTTACAAAAACTCCAGTGCCGAGTACCCCTGGATCCACGCCGGCGGCCACATTCAATTGCTCCCCATCCGCGCCCGATTTCTCCCAGTGAACGAGAACACAGTGATGGACCACGGTGGGCACCTGGGAGGCGAGCGATTGCGGCACAATTTATAGCCATGTGAGGTCCACAGATAAGGCAGTCAGGAAAACGCCATGCGCGCGATTCGCCAACAACCCACAACAGACGGAGCTTGCAGGTTGGTCTGAACATTGGGTCCCACATGGAGGTGCTGGCATCGTGTGGCAGTGGCTGAAAAGCGGGTCCCGCCAGCCAGCGCCTGACTACGCGCGTGCGGCGGATGGAGCCCTAGGTCAACGGAGCCCGCGGAGGGTGCTGCATGGGAGATGGGCTGGCACAGGTGAAGTTGGGCGCGCAGTGATGGGCCATGCGGTATCAGGTAAAAAGGGGAAAATGGGCTGGGGCAAGAATTGGCCTAGGAACAGGTTATTCTTTTTCCTTTTTATTTTAATTCCTTTTCACACTTTCAAATTTTGCATTTCTTTCTTCATTTCAAAAATTTACTATTTGAATTTGAATTTGAATTTGTTAGTGAGTTTGGGATCAAATGCTCAAATAAAAGCATTAGCCTGAAATGGTATATTCATATATATATACACTAAGGAAACAATATACACTAAGGAAATATATATATATATATATTTCCTTAGTGTATATTGTTTCCCTTTCCTTTCCTCCTTTCATTTCCAAATTCTAATTTTCAAACTTAGACTTGCCTCACGAATTTAAACACAAATGCACAATTACAAGAACCTTAGCTTGAGATGCATATTTCTATATTTATTTATTTGCTATTTGGCTACTTTTATTCCCATAATTGAGTATGCACAAAGAAAAATAAAAAGGAATTCAAGGAAAACTCCCACTTATATTTATTTATCTATTCATTTTATTATTTTGTTTTTTAATACAAATTTTGGGCTTTACACAGCACGTATCGAGCAGTCTCATTAGCTGCGAGAAGCAAACGATTCGAATTGAGTTTAAACCTTGCAAGGGAAACCTAAACACACTACATGTAGGAGCAATCCTTCCCACACACGTCAACCGTCCCCATTGATTCCCCGGCAGCAGATCAGGGCCCACTGTCATTAGCATACAATGCTCCACTGACCCTAGCCGTCGTCGTGCAGTGACCACACTTGTATCCACCATAACCGGAATGGGAGACCCTGTCTCATGAACACGTGGGGAGGAATATCCACTGGCAGGTTCACGCAGTACCACACATTAATCCTTATTCCAGTTTCATCTCGTAAACAAGGCATCCCCATGGATCTTTGTCCATATACCATCATAGTTCCAATTTCAAAGTGGATACAATCAATTCCTTAACTCGCGCGAGTGCTAGAAAAAACACTCGACTTCTACCAAAGTCCTGAATTAGCAAAGCAACTACTCGACATAGCATACTAGTATCCATTTCAAAAGGAAACCTGAGTTCATGAAGCTAGGGTTTTAAACAACTCCTACACTTAAGTGCACAGTACAAACCTACAAACATTAAGTATAGTAAAATAGCATATATAAACGGTTTTGCATAAAACTGGGGCTTGCCTTCAATTGCTGGGGCAGCAGGTAGATCCTCAGTAGCAGCCTCTGTGGCTAGCTCCTGAGCTTCCTCGTGGTCAGCTCCTTGCTCGGGGATGAGCACGTACTCTCCATCAGCGAGTTTGCAATATATTTAATATGATGCATAAGATGCATGTACAATTATAAAATGCAGATGGTAAATGTGATGCTTGGTTGAGTAGCACTAGGTTTAGTAGGGTCTTTCTTTTATTTAAATTTTCCTTAAGCTTTCAATGGTGATTTAAACTAGGAAGGTTACATAGGATTCTCCAAAAATTCTAAAAAATTTACAACAGCATAACTCTGGTGAAATTAATTTGTCATAGGAATTTGAGGTCAAAACTAATTAAAATTAGTTTTAAACATAAATAACAAAAACTAGGGTAGATGTGTCACTTTATACTAGACCTTTCATTTAGAGATGACTCAAGCTTCGAAGGTTATTTTTACTGGCATCTAGATGCAAAATCATGGGCTGGTGTGAAAATATACTTAATGATACTTAGGGAACAATTATTTATGATTTTCTAAAGTTATGGGGCTAAAAGGTTCTTATAACTAACTTTTATTTTGAAAAATATCAAACAACAGATTTTTTAAAACTTTTCTAGTTTCTTCTTTGCCCATAAGCAATCATTCTCAAAGTTCGTTATTTTTACTCGTAGGGGATGGGTTGTATGATTTCTTAAAGTTTTATGAACTTTCTCATGGGGCAGGAGTGGGGCATGTTCTATTGAGCAACTACCTCATTTTTATATTTTTCTCCCATAGTATATGGCTTAGGTGTTTAGGAACAATTAGGGTTGCTCACTGTTTTCCATTCTTGGATTTTCTTTTTATTTTCTAAAGGTAATTGCATAAAGCTAATTTTATTTCTTTAACCCACTTATCTCGGTGTTCTGAGGTGGTTAGTATTTTTGTAGTGGTTTAATAATGGTTAAGTGACTACCACAATTTTCTTAACCTTAGTGCGTGGGTCCTACTATTTTTACCATTATCCAAATTAAATAATAAATTCCAGAACAGTACTGGACTAGGGTTTTACATATTTTTTCTATGAACTACGTCACTTAGGCTTGCTAGAAAAAATAGGATTGTTCTCTGGTTCCTATTTTCAGTATCCTTTTTCATTTTCCTAAAGTTTGAGCAAAAACAAGTTTTCGAGGATAAACTTTGCTTAACCTCGTGTACTAGGGTGCTCAATATTTTTAAATAGTGTAACTACTGGTTAAGTACCTTCATAAATTTTCTCAACCTTAGTCCAAAAGTTTTACTACTATTTACCCTATTTTCAAGGTTTAAGTAGTTTTCTTATTTAAATCAAAACCCTTAAAGGCAATACAGGAAACATGGGGTCTACTATTTTTGCTTGGTAGTTTAGTTTATGCATAGTCTAGCAAAATTGGTTTGACCAAATTTGGATGAATATTAATCAAGTTATGGCTTTTCTAAGTTTGATGTAAGTTAAAAATGAATTGGGAATTCTAAATGGAAAAGAAAAACAACTTTGCGGTCTGGACCCTGGGTCTCTACTTTTTTTTCCTTACAACTAAGTCCTCGGGGCACTATTGATGTGAGTCAGTGGGTTCACAGAAAACTCCCTAGGTTTCTATTTCTCTCAACCTGCGGTCCTTGGCTAGGTTATACAGTAACTGTGGCAAAGAAGATAGTGGAGCGGCTTACCGGCGTTGGTAGGATTCCGGTGAAGGGTCGGGCGAGGATGGGGAGTCTCTGGCGGTCACGTCAAGGTACGGGTCAGTGTCTCTGGTGCCCAGAGCTAGTCTGTTCATGAATCCAGGAGGTGGAGCTCATCGGTGTAACCTGTACCAGCCATACCAAGACCACACAAGGAGGTTAACTGGGTGGCAGGGAGTGTGCATGTGCAAGGAATCGAAGAATGGATGGGTAGATTACCTAGTCCACGTGCTCTAGCGGGTGAAGGAAGTCCGGCGAGGTGTTTTGGCTTCTACGTCGAGGTACCATTCGGTCCAAGTGGCTTGAAAGCTTTGCTAGCCTCTAGGGAAGCTGGCTAGGAAATTGGATTGGACAGGGTTGGGCTGGAGTGGTCGGTCTACAGCGGTCGTCACGTCGGCAAGTTTGCGGGATGCCATGCTCGGTGTTTAGGCGATTACCGATGTTCAGTCATCGGTGGGAGGGTATGGGCGTGCGGGAGGGCAAGGCCGAGGGACGGGGCTTCTTATAAGCAAGGATTCGAGCACAGGCGCGGGGTGGAGCGTGCTGCCGAGCTGACCGGGCTCGTGGCGTGCGTGGCGCGGTTAGAGAGCGCTTAACTCGAGTCGAACGCGTGGAGGATTGCTTCTGCCCGTGTTCAAGCGCCTGTTTAGCTGCCCTAGCGTGCCTATCACAGCAAGGATCTCGTGTAGGATCTCGTGTAGGATCTCTTGCACCAAGATCTTGCTTTTCCATGTGAGACCCAAGCTGTGATACACTTTGGGCGAGGAGCTACGCTAGTGTCAAGTCAGGTCTATCACAGCGTCCAGGTCATGACAAAAGCTTAAGCCATGTGTGTCAAACGGGCTTGGTTTGGTGTCAACTTTTTCCAGGACGTGTCTGAGGTAATTAGGCGCCATTTTGTCCATTGGGCCATTTGAATTTGAGTTGAGAAGCTAGGTGAACATGGCAGGGTTTTGAATTTGGGTTGGGGAAGACTCAGAGAAAACCTAGTTTTCCCACTAGGGTTCTTTCGGTTAGTGATTAATTTGGGGCTAATTAACACCTATTTTGAAGAAACTTTCTTACTATCTTTGATAGAGGTTTTGATGATCTTTAACTTGTTCAATTAGCCCATCTGGTGACAAGGTCTGATTCATCACTTGTTTTCATGTTTTGTACTTTGGTTTAAATAGCCCGAGTGGTTTAGACTTAGTTTTTTCTGAAGTTTCTCTCTTGTCATAAGCACCATATGGTCAAGGCAACATCATATGATCTTATACACTAGCTAACCCCCTTGATGCTAAATTATGTTCATCAAGACTCCAGTAATCCACATGTGATAACAAATTAGGGTGTGGCTCTAGAGTAGAAACCCTAAGTAACACGAGGGGTGTTATAGCAGCGACGCGTAGAATATTCTTACGTTGTTCGTTCTCATGTTTGTTGTGATGTTATTTTTATGTACGTCTTATCTATTTGTATGTATTGCTACGAGTAGCAGCGAGGTTACGAGTCACCCGAAGACCAATTTGGTGAAGTACCTGGGATCTCAAGGCTAAGGAAAGTTGTGCCCTTGATCACTCTTCTTTAACTAATAATGTTCTCAATTAATCGCCGTGACATGATCAGGTTAATTTTATGGGGCCTAATAGGTTTCCCTAGTATTGTTTACCCCACACCTTGCAAACAAAAGAACTATTGGGTAGATTTTCTATTGCTCTACATGGTTTTGGGAAATTAATGTTATATATGATCATGTTCCATTCATAGTGTTGGTTTAATGATTGTTTAGGATAAGATTATTGTATTAATTTGAACATGGAGAACCACTCGGAAAAACAGTGCTACCAAAAGGGTGGAATGGGACACCCTTGGCCAAGTAATTAGGAAAGGGGCAAGCGGGGATGTGTCGATGTAAACTATAGGGAGGTCCTCAGGTCGAACTACTGCGATGGCTTTTCGGATGAGGGATTCCTATGCTTCCTTCTCCCTAAATCCGTAGTGGGTTTCCTCGAACTAGTGGAACTTTGGAAAGACCTCGTAGTGCTACCCTGCCTCGCCTCCTCGGTAGAGGTGTATGGGATTCATGACCCCTTGGCAGATGGGTAACATGGCTTGTGGGTAAAGAAGCGCAACCTCTGCAAAGTGTAAAACTGGTATATCAGCCATGCTCACGGTCATCAGCGGCTTGGACACTCACATGATTAAATTATGGAATTAAACTTAATTTGTCATTTGCATTGCATTATGGGTGTAATTATTAATTGTGATCTCTTATTTATTTGGGTTGGTATCTACTTATACTTAGTAACTACTAATAAAACTTTGACCAACTTTAAAGGCAATGCTCAGCTTTAACCATATCCTTTGGTAAGCCTTATACTTCACATGAGCCCATTGTAAGTGAGCTCATGCACATTATTCCCCACAACTTGTTGAGCAATGAATGTATGTGAGCTCGCCCTTGCTGTACTCACACCCCTAGGTCAAGGATAGGTAGCCATGATAAGGAGCATGAAGGATGTTGCAATGGGTTCGTGAGAGGTCTAGGCCATTGTCTCCCTGTCAACTATGGTTGCTGGATTGTTGTCTTTGTATGATGTAATTATTTAACTATTTTGTACAGAACTCTATTATATATTAAAGATGTGACATTCGTTTCTATACCATGAGTCATCGTATGTGTGAGACTTGATCCTAGCACACACTTGAGATGCGCCCGGGTTTTACCACTTAAATCTGGGTGTGACAGCAGTCGCATTAAAACCCCGGTAGAGTGTCATCCAACCAGACCTCTATCGGTTTGGACTCAATCAGCTAGATTTTAGTCGACAGAGACCTCAGCCAGAACAAGCTCAACGTGAAAGGGATCAGTCGGGCATAGTCATTATAATAAATCAAAGCTTTTCAAAAATGGTTTGTGAAGACCTTTGAGTTGATTAATACTCAAATCAATTAAAAGCTCGGGGGCTACACCTACAGTGCACCCAATGGACACAAGGGCCAGAAAGAAAATGTTCACCTCAAAAGCAGGCAATGAAGACCTTTGAGTTGATTAATACTCAAATCAATTCAAAGCTTAGGGGCTACACCCATTGGGTGCACCTAGGATGCACCGAATGGACACAAGGGTCAAAAAGAAAATACTGAACTGAAAAGCAGGCAATGAAGACCTTTGAGTTGATTAATACTCAAATCAATTCAAAGCTCTGAGGCTACACCCATTGGGTGCACCTATGGTACACCCAATGGACACAAAGGGCCAAAAAGAAAATGCTGAACTCAAAGGCAGGCGATGAAGACCTTTGAGTTGATTATTACTCAAATCAATTCAAATCTCAGGGACTACACCCATTGAGTGTACCTGTGGTGCACCCAACATGTACAACAATAAAGAAAAGCAAACTTCAAAAGCTTATAAGGAACAAAGGACATCGTTCTCTTTCAGAGCCTCGGGCCAACTACTCACAAAAGTTGGCTTGAGCCTTGGGGCTTGTGGGGGATATGTATCCCCCGGTTCCTCATGAGCACTAAAACATGACATCGGCCGCTTGATAGGTTTCTGGTTGAGTCATCCTACAGTATGGATCTACATGATAGGGCCAATCTAGGTAGGCCTGACCCAAGTTAACAGAGACCAACGTCAGAGTTAAGCGTCGCTAATGCCTGGATGTGTCGGACGAGGCAGCTGTAAACACCCAAAGGGCTTGGCATTCGGCGAAAACTCGGATGGTTAGGCGATAAAAGCTCCAGATATGTAGGGACATGATTTGCAGTAAAGAAGGAGATAAGCAAGTAGATAGTAATCGTGACTTGTAATGGGATAACTCTCTCTAGTCGTGTATATAAGGACCAGGGGGACCCCTACCATTTGATCTCTCATCACCCACAACATCAGCTCGCCCTCACCCACAATCCTCATCTTGTAATCCTCATAGTCCAGAAATCAATATCAAACTTCCAACAGGAAGTAGGGTGTTACGCAATTCTAAGCGGTTCAAACCTGTATAAATTCGTGAGTAATTCACGCGTGCTTCTGCACGAACCATCGAGTCACGATCAACGATGATGTCCTACCCAAAAGCATCACATGAGTAACCCTGTGGTGTGTGGTTGGGTCCCAAACTAACAAAAACATCCAAATGCAAAACGTGATTTGCATCTACAATATAAATCTTAACCATATCGGTAATCTTTTCATTTGCTATGACATAAAACACTAATTATTTTGTTTCAAGAATTCACTAGAGAAATATATATGGCAAATTAACTATGGAAATGCATACTATATAAATTCATTTAAAATAACATAGATGCAATTCTAAACCAACTCTATGGAACTAGATTATTTACATATTAATTATTTCTACTAAAAGCATGAGTCACATTTTAAATTTTTTCCCTCTTTCTAAAAGGGAAATATACTAGTCGTTACAATGTTATTTAAAAATCACATAACCTTATCAATAAGAGAACTAAATTAAACTACCATTTTAATTTTACTTATTAGATTACAGTGGACATGGTTGCAACTATATTACTTCAACGTCAATAAAAAACTTTACTATCTCTTAGTGAATAATCAAAATGCATATAATGTGCATGAACATGAGTCTTGTTAATAAATCTAAATCCCTTCATTACAACAAACTATTCTCAACGAACATAACTAAATTAAACCACACTAATGCGACTGATCATAGAATCAATAATAAAAATAACTTATCGTATACACATGAGAACAAATGTTTAAATTACACATGAACAAACATTAGACATCCCAAAATATCGCTGCAGGGATTAATTCACAGTTAAGCATAGATGTTAGGAGATAGCAAGAAAGAATTAGGAACTAGAATCATCATCTTCAACCTTTGGTTCTTGTGTTCGTAGCAGTTCATCAACGAACGAAGGGAGGGGAGGAACAGCATCGGGTAGGGGAGGCATGACCACGGCGATGGGAGGGAGTAGGGGCTCTAGCGGCGAACTCTAGCTCCGGTGGCGGCGATGGTCAACACAAGCAGGGGACCAGTGACGCGACGAGCAGCGAGGAGGAGAGCGCGAGGTGACTGGGAACTGAAACCATGGTTGGTCGAGCATGGGCTTTATAGAGAAAAGGAGGAGAGAGGGCGCTGGGGAGAGGGAGAGGCCGGCTATCAGCTTCAAATGCCATTAATGGCATCGGTTTCGTGGGAGAGACAGTGGGGGAGAGGAGTGGGAAGGTCGATGGATGTTTTTGGCATGGGGAGTCAAGCGGTCGCAATGTGGGAGGCGTGGAGCGAGCACGGAAGCCGATGGACGGGGGCGTGGATGCCCAGGCAGCGGCGCGGCGCGGGATGGCTTGGGTGCATGTCCGCGTGGCTAGGGAAGAGGAAGGGGCTAGGGCGGGCCCAGTAGTAAGAGAGAGTGGGAGGAGAAAACGAGGAGGGGTTGCTGGGCCGAATTCGGCCTAGCCGAGCGGCTAGGGTTTCACATTTTCTTATTTTGAATTTCCCTTTTTTCTAGACTAGATTATTCATTAAAAATATAAATAAATAAATTTTAAAATATTTCAGAAATTATAATAAATCTATTAAAATATTTATAGTTAGAATGCTAAATATTCAACTTTAGACCAAAGTATTAAAATATTAATAAATTGGGTTTCGACTAAAGAATTCTATAAATAAAATCATCAATCAAATATTAGCAAACAAAAATCATACTCAAAAGATAAATGAAATCAAGCACTTGATTCAAAATTTTAATTTACTCTACTAAGTTTAACGACTAGTAATGTATTATTTTAATTTATAGATTTGAGGTGTTACAGACTCCCTCCTATACTTGACTGTGACAAGGACGGATATACAATTTGCATTGTGTATGTACGCTTGTTTCTAGGCTTCCCCATGCACTTCTCATAGACATACTGTGAAACTGATTATGAGGTACCTATGCTTCACTCATGAGTTTGGTTTATGGTACTCTTCTTCATTTGTTATGTTGTTGTGGGATTATTCTTATGTTGATTTGTGGGATGTCGCTTGGAGCGCAAGTCTACTTCTGGGACTTGTCAGTTTTTAGGGACTTCGTTGGTTTCCTAGTCTTCACGAAAACAGTCTAGCGTTGCTCAGTCTACCACAAACGCTAAGTATCTGTAGAAAACTAGCCTGTTTACATTGAAACTCTATGATTTCATGTGTAGGCCACTTAGGTTTGTACACATAGTGCATACAACTTTCTTGAAACATTCTCAAATTTTCATCACAGCCTCTACTTATGATATCATGACATGTGGACAAGTTTCATGATTTTCTGACTTTGTTTGTGTTTTATACAATTTTAAACAACTTGATAGTAAGTTCACTGTCTTGATTAGTGAGTATGGTGCTCCAAAATTCTGGTATGCTCCTAAAATCGGTCGTAACTTGTGTTACCTAACATGGATATCATTTTTGCATTCATAGTTTTCCATTTTTCGAGTGACTTGCAGTTCAAATCTGAATTATCCGAATAAATTCAATTAAACAAACTAAATCAAATAGTTATAGCAAACACTTTTATAGTTATGCAAAATGGAACATTTAAGTCTACATAGTATAGGAACATACCACAAAAATTTTTGTTGGAAAAGGAAAAAATAAAATATACTTTGTCGAGTGTCCAAGGTTGACGCTCGGCAAAGCACAATTTGCCGAGTGTCATCCGGGCGACACTCGATAGAGTGTATTTTGAAAAATATTAAAGCAATCTTTGCCTAGTGCTTGTCAGTGGGCATTCAGCCAAGCTATCTTTGTTGAGTGCCCACAATCTGGCACACAGCAAAGTTGTAACACCCCTGGTGTTACTGTTACTAAAACTTGAGCATAACATCATAAGCATTGGCATTTCACATGTTTGACACACCTAGAGTGCATTCACTAGGCAAAAATTTCAAAAAGTTGTATTGATATGATCTTCTGCAAATAAGACCCTAGAGTGGGGAACCTAACCTAGATTGGGTTTAATAGTGCAAACAAGGCCTAAACAAGAGAAAACTTCAAAATTCAACTGAAAAAGTCATAAAGTATCTCCATAGATGAACTCAAGTGGGATCCAAACCCTAAGAGTGCAAGAAACCCTAATTGGAACCCTGGAAAACCCTAAACCTAAACCCTAGGGGGCTAAGTGCAAAATCAGTGCACTTTTGGATTAAAGTGTAAAGACCATGAAGTTAAAGCATCTTATGTTATTTGGTTCACAAATAGGTGGGTTTGCAACTTAAAACCTAGGTTTTGGGCCTATTTGCAAAAACACCACTTGTATGATCATATTGTTAAGTCTAAAAATAGTGTTGAAGGGCTGACTTTAGGGCTCTGTAGATCCAAAGCTATTGTGAATTACCTAGGGTCACCACATCAAATCTATAGAGTTATGTTTAGAGAACAAATTTGTTTTAAGGGAGTAGACATTGTTGTTATGAAAAATCTGTAGAAAAATGTACTAAAAATGGGCTGTTAGGCTGCCTCAGTCTGAAATCAGACTAACAGTGTAACCAAGCCATCCTTGGATTAGGATTCAACCTTGATCTAGTGAGAATTTGGCTTGGGTTGCTATGACAAGATGGTAGCTGGATCATTGGGCTATAACTTTGCTAAAGAGAGATGATCATGTTACTACTTAAAACTAGGAGCAAATCTCCCTGCAAATCGCTCTGTCAACTGTCTGAACCAAGCTCACCATGGTACAGTATACCCCAAACTGAATCAGATCACGGGATTCATTTCCCCTTGTCACCGGTGATCCTTCACCGTGATTGTTGATTGATCATCGTGATTCGTGCACCATGGTCGGGGGATAAACTACGGTGAGGTAAAAATCTTGGCATAGGATCGACTCGAGCTCGGTTGCGGCTAAGCCCGTCGTACCCCCTTACTCATCGGTCGATCGGATAAGAGCTCGCCGCCGTTGGTTGATCACTGCCGTGCGCCGTGTGTCCAGGCTCTATACCACGTCGCAATTAGTTATGTTAAGGGATCCGGTGATCGCCGGAGGAAGCGCCACGGTGAAAGCCACCCATCCTGAGCAACCAGTATCCCTGTTTCCCTCCTGCCGCCAGCACAACATTGTGAAATTGGACACCACCGACGATGAGAACTATAAATTGACACCTCCGCCCGCTTCGCTAGGTAACTGCGCAGCTGGTGAACCAATCCGCACCTTGAATCCTCCCCTAGAATTCACCAATTTCGGATTTCCCCAAGCTGCTCAAGAACACCACGTGTCTTGACTTCGCCGCGGTCCGCTCAATTCAGGTCCGATTTTGCCATTTATGTTTCTTGTTTCAGCACCCATGCTTGCCCTGGATACTCACCAACCTGCCCAATTGAACTAGAAACCCACTGATCGTCGGGAACGCGATTGTCTGTCCGCGGACACCCACGGTCACTATGGCCAGAGCAAACCTGGTAGTCATTGATGAAATTAAGTGGGGGGAAACATTACATTAGACCTTGAATTCGGTCTCGGTCGAAGGATGGCGCCAGTCACTGCGTGAGTCGAACGGTATACGGGCTCGTCGGAGCTCTACGCATCGCCGCTCGACGACGGGGACTTCGAGTTTGTAAAGGGAAGGAAGTGCAGGGGTTTATTGGTAAATGTCAGTGGCTGTTTCAAATAGTACTTTGGACTCCTTCGGATTATTCAAAAAGACAGGGACCACCGTGCAAAGTCTGCCGCATGGGCAGTTTTCTTTCGGTCATGGGCTGGCTTGGGCTGGTTTCGACCCAGGACTATTCATTTATTTTCTTTTTCTTTTTCTACAGAACTAAAACAATTCTAGAAAGTTGTAGAAAAATGGTAAAAATGCCAAACCAATTTTGCTAGATTCCTAATTTTCTATAGCATTTAATAAAATAGTTTCATGATTTTTAAGCCAAATAGAAATTTTAGAGTATTTAAAACGGCTAAAATCTTGTTTCTGGATTTTTAGAAAATCAATAATAATCCCAAAAATCCTCAAACTTTTTGGATGACCCTTATACATTATTTGAAGGTCTGGGGTAAAGTTTGGTATGATTTGGACCTTGTTTGATACTTAGAACCCAAAACCCTACCCCCTGCTCTTTGAACTTCACTATTGACTCCGGAAACCCTAAGTTCTCGGAGAGCCGTGAAGGAAAATTGTATTCAAGACTTTAGATAATAAACTCTTATTATCTTTGCACTCTCATAAGCATTACATGGGCATTCATTATTATGTATGATTATATTTAGAAAACGAGGAAGAAGTTGAAGTAGAAGAAGAGAAGACTTCACCACCACCACCTGAGGGACATCAGGCAGGCAGCTGTTTCTATTTTGACATCTGCGGGACTGAGCCTGATCACCTATAAACAAGGCAAGCCTCGGTGCATTTGCCACCTCCTTGATTCTTTTAAACTCTTTCTCACTTGCTTGATGCATTAGGTAATAGGAGTTGATTGCTAAACAATTCATGCATTTCCTTCCTTGAATTTGATTACCTTCCTTAGAATTCCTATTTTAAAAAAGGTTTTTCCTATGCTTAGTCTTGCTTTAGCAAAAACAAAATGTTTTGTTTTTACAAAGATGATGTTTGCAAAGTGGGAGGGATGTTTTTGAAAAGATAACTTGATGGTGGATCCATCATGGCCATGATGGGTTCAACATCGGAAAAGATGTACCTCTGCTAGGTACCAAACTTTGGGGTTTGAAATGATTAAGCTGAGACCGGGCGGGTGACTTGCACGAGAAGAGAGTCTCGGTGTAGTGTCTCTGTCTGAGTCGATTAAGGACCGTGTCGATGTAGGCTTGCTGACCAAGGACCCTTTAACTGGTCACATGCCTCGTCATGGGTAAGCTTTGCCTCGGGCAGACTAATACCAGAATAAGATACCACTCAATGGGAGTGGAGAGATGGCGAGAGTAGCGTGTACCCTCCGTGGCAAGAGGCTAGACGGTGGTGTATCTGTGCTCTCGGTTGGCGTGAACCTGATCTGGTCTTAAGAACCCCGATGGCGAGTTGACATATGCAAGGGTTAAGTACTACATATGTCGTGTGATTGGAGATACTTAGCTGAGTATAATCGATTCGGATTGCCGTACCTTCGCGGTTATGAAGACTTGGTCACTGCCCTAATACGTAGAACTCCAGTAAAGATTAAGGGTTGTTAAGAAATTGGCTAGTGCAGGTCAAGTGATTGAACTAGGGTAGAAAGAACTCTAGATACAGGTAATCTTACTTAACCTGACAAGTAAAATTGGATTTTAAGGATCCACTTTTAGTAAGCATTTCTGCAAATAGAGTCTTCGATTATTGTTAAGCCTTACCTTGACTTGCTGAGTAATCCCATACTCAGGGTTTTATTCCCTATTGTTTTTAGGTGAGAAGCGACAAACTTTTGTGCTTCTGTTCTAAGTTGGTACCAAAGGAAGAGCACCAGGAGTGAAGCTGCGGGAGGAAAGGATCCTCCATAGAAACTTTCTGATTGATACTTATCGGGAGGGGTTTTTGCCTCCCATGGTTTTGTAATAATAATACTCTGCACTCGTATATTATATTTCTGGTCTGTAAATATTTAACTCTATCTTACTTTTAAATAAAGGTAAGCTTATGTAACTGCTTCCGCATTTTCATATCTCTGATGCTTGTAATGTCTGCATGACGGGTGAAACGCTTTTGGGAAAGGTAAAAAAAGCAGATACCAAACTTGTCAAGTGATTCAGGGGCACCTACAGGGTTGTCTGAGGTCCATTGGACAAGGACAACTGTAGGTGGGCCTAATGACCTGGGAGGTTCCGTCACAAAAGTATATTTTTAAATTAAAAAAAATTCACTTTTCTTTCCCTTCACCACAGCTGCCGTAGTCCTGTTTACATAGCCAGGACCGGCCTTCTTCTTCACTTCACTTTCTTTCCATTCACCACAGCCGCCGCACACCCACAACCGTCACCGTCGCCGCCGTCGCACCCTCACCACAGCCGCCGTTGCCCCCACACCACGGGCCACCACCAACCGAAGTGCCCCAACGCTGGTGCCACGCTCGGCCCCATGCCGTCGCACACCCACGCTGTCGCGCCCCATCGCCGTCGCACACAAGACTAGGTAAGTCCTTCTCTATGTGTGCTTGTGATGGATAGTTAGAGTTTGTAATTAGAATTTGTATATGATCTTTAGCCACTAGGTAATTAGAATTTGTACATGATCCCTAGACACTAGATGCGTTAGAAAGCCATAGAGGCCCTGCTCGTCTTGTTCAGTCGACGCCCAGAACATGTTCGGCTCCATCATCGGTTAGGGAAAAAAGCTCTGGGAAGAAACCAAAAGTTGCCATGAGTAGCAACGCTGTGAGGAAAATGAGAGAATACATGGGTTGACATGTGTGACATCCGAACTTTTCACTCTTATCACATCTTATTACTCACTCTTGTGGTAAAACCTCCCAAGTTATTCGACCCACATGCACCTGACCTTGTCTCAAAGACCTTAGACGGCTATGCATGTGCACCGGATAAACTTAACAGGATCCGTCCGAGTGTCCCAAGGACCCCGGATAAACCACTTCCAACCAGGATCACAAGATTAAGTAAACACAAAATCACACACCAACATTTTGCAGTGGATTTCTTTATTACAAAAAGTTACAAGTTACAACAAATTTACATTATATTTATCGGAGTGATTACAAAAGTGATTCAAAGAAATAAACTTTGAAATGTTATAAATTATTTATAAGTTTGAAATATATGCTAGCTCAATGACAATCATGAATAAGAAAGCATAGAAGAGCTACTTTAACATATAAGAAGGTCGTGCCCACCACGCATAGCACCATCAACAGCAGCGCAATTCTAGTACCTGCAACAACATGTGTTCGAAAACCCTGAGTCGAAAACCCCTGAGCGCAATTCTAGTACCTGCAAGTCTTACTCGTCTAAGGAAAAAACTCTCAAGGATATGCTGGCTTTTGGGAATCAAGGTAAAGCTTATCAAGATTCAAAGACTCTTTTGCAGAAAGCTTACTATGAGTGGATCCTTAAGAATTCGTTTTACTTGTTAGGTTAAGTAAAGTTACCTGCATCTAGAGTTCTTTCTATCCTAGTTCAAGGCACTTGGCCTATACTAGCCGTCTTTTTTATCATCCCTTCAGTTCACTGGATTGCTACGTGTAGGGGCAGTGACCAAGTCTTCATGTCCGAGAAGTAATGGCTATCTGAATCGATTAATACCCAGCTGGGATCTCCAACCACACGACATATGTTGCACTTAACCCTTGCATATGTTAACTCGCCACCAGGTTCTCAAGACCATAATGGGTTCACCGCCAACCGAGAGCACAGATACACCACCATCCAGCCTCTTGCCATGGAGGGTACACGATACTCCTGCCATCTCTCCACTCCCATTTTGTGGTGGCCTTTCTGGTATTGGTCCGACGAGGCAAAGCTTACCCATGATGAGGCATGTGGCCAGTTAAAAGGTCCTCAATCATCAAGCCTACATCGGTTCGGTCCTTAATCGCCTCAGACGGAGAAACTACACCGAGACTCTCTTCTCGTGCAAGTCACCCGCCCGGTCTCGCCTTTATTATTTAAAAACCAAAGTTTGGTACCTGGCAGAGGTACATCTTTTTAGATGTTGAACCCATCATGGTTGTGATGGATCCACCATAATCAGGCTTTTCTTTGTAAAAATTCCCATCCAGTATGAAGCATCCCCTTTTGTTTTAAAACAAAACATTTTGTTTTTCTATAGCAATGCTAAGAATCATAAAATCCTTTTCATAAAAGGGTATCAAGGAAGGGTAATCAAGTTTCCAAGGAAGGAAATGCATCAATTGTTTAGCACACAACTCCTATCACCTAATGCATCATATAAGGTGATAAAGATTTTAAAACAAGGAAAGGGGTAAATGCACCAGGACTTGCCTAGAATAACACTAGGTCAGTGTTTGTTAGATGACGTCCACTTGACGACCATCCTTTGCCTTAGTACTCGTTCAGTCTGTCCATCTTCAGGTTGGCCCGACTGATGACATCGTCTTGCGAGATGTCCACTCTTTGCATCATCTTGATGAATAACTTGGCTCTGGTCCTTCACATCACGATTAATTAACGTACCTAAATGAAATGCATTATGCACATGAATGCATATAAACAAGAATAGCACAAGACTAAATATTGTTGTACCGAAGAGAATTAGACACACATAGCAAGACGTTGCCAAACTCTAATGTGCAAACGCTCAATATTTTTTACTTTCTAACCCAACAATCATGAACTTCCAGTTAATTGGATCCAACTTAGACATCAACCAACAATAACTATAAATACCCCCTATGTTATCATTAATTAAAGAATAACATCGAGAGTCTAATAACACTGCGACTTACCATTACTGGACACCCATGACTTAGACTAAGAATAGAAACCATTACATTACCTTCTAAAATTATTATTCTCGTCTATTATGCATAAGACCAGCTAAATTAAATATTTCATTTATCCTTAATCTAACAAGTAAAACATTATCATACAATATAAAGTTTTACGAAACTGCTTTCCTAGCAACCAAAGATCTAAACCGCTTATGCGCACTCCCCACTAGCAGTTCTCAGGTTTTCACAGAAATGGACTTATTGATCTTACTCGCCTCCTAATTATTTTGGGTAACAACAATTATTTATTTATGACATTTAATCTATTAATAAACCTAGAGAATGTGATGTCTGATATGACAGGGTATTGACTTTATCCTACAACACACTAGGCATAAATAACAATAACATAAGTTATCGGCTAATTGCTAGAAACACTAATCCATCCTACTCATCACCGATATGCTACTCCCTACAAACATATAACCAATTCCATCACACTAGACCTACATGTCTCCCCAAATATTCCTAGCCATCGCAAGAGACGAAGTATTTGAACAAGCATTCTACATAATATTAACCATACCACTTATCGCATGCATAGCATCGAGTTAATCATACACGACACATACAGTAATCAAAGCACCCTTCAGTCAACCTACAAGCTAATGATTATTAGGTGATGTGAATAAATCATCATGTATCACTCTTGCTTAAAAAATACGAGAATCATTGCGATTAATATATCTAATCAATCCACTCATCACTTTATATAACATGAATGATAAACCAGCTTACCATGACCGAATCAACCCGATACTTGTACGAACGTCGATGAAACTCGGGTTCAGGTGCTTTGTCGAGCCCCAAGAGAGCGCTTACAGGTCTTGCTTCTCTCGAACATCAGGGTTTTCTCATCCAAATTAAGTCTGACTCAAAACTTGCAAGAACGTCGATAATCCCCGGTTCGGGCTTTTCGTCAAGCATTTAGTGGCATCGCACAAGGGGCCTTCTTCAGTTCAGCATCCAACTGGCGAGTACTAAAGCAGCATCTTGTGAGGTGTGAGCACGAAGGCGAGAAGCGCAAGTCATCGACATGGTGCTGCGACAGAGGGTGATGACGAGGCAGAGATCGAGGATGAGCACATGAAGGGAAAACGACGATGCTATCGCACACAGTGCGGAGGCGAATGACAACGACATGGATAGGCTAGGCGTGGCCGAGTCCATGCAGAGCTCCAAATCGACAGCCACCAGGACAAGGTGGGACAATCGGACCTGGCTACAATGGCGAGCTAGAGCGTTGGTGAGCTTGGTAGACGTGGCCAAGGAAATTGGCGAGCGCACGCGGGGGCGAGCTCCATGGCTTGGGCGCGAGCACCAATCACAGGAACAGGGGCGCGGCCAATAGAGCTGGGCAAGCACCAAGGGTGAGGTGAAGATGGACGTGAGAGGAATTTAGTTCCCTGGCCAAGCGCAACCAGGAGGCACACGCGCGATCACCAGAGAACTACGCAACGGGGCAGTAGCTCAGCGCGTCCTGAAGATGTGAGGGAGGAGATCCGAGCTGGGGTAGGGATGGCCGGCAAGCTCGCGTTGCGCAGCCATGGACAGAGGCACAGAGCTGGGTGAAAATGGACTGGGGAAACCAGCGCGAGCAGAAGCTGGAGACCGAGGGTGGTGGCGCAGCCGACAGCAACGTAGGACTTCACGGTGGTGTGGGCGCTGCCGTTAGGAGCGGGATTGTCATCGGCGAGCGTGATGTAGGACTTTGCGGGGTGGGTGATGGGGACCTACTCTTCCTCCACAACACCGCCATTCAGCGTGTCTGTCTCGACAGCGGCCATGGGGTGAGCAGGGGAGGAGCACGCCATGGAAAATGGGGTGAGGGAGGAGATGGGGAGGAGGCCGAGCGAGCACTAGAGAAGGGCAGCCGTGGCCATGGAAGGGGAACAGCGTGAAGAAGAGGAAGGTTGCGGCTGCGCGTAGAAAAAATCCAGGGAAAGCTTTGGGATGAGGCTGGGCGGCGAAAAAAATCTGAGCGCGACATGGATAGCTGGGGCGGCGGGAGGATAGGGATAAAAAGAGATTTTCTAGATTTTTTCACTTTCCCCTTTTTTATAAATAAAATTGTATTAAGATTTTAGCGATGTATAATAGGTCGACTATATGGGCTACACATTTTATTCTCCGAATCACCAAACGGAAAATCAGAGGATTAACGGTTCTGGCTAAATTTCGTTTGGATAACTTTCGTGACTATTCTGGGCAAGATGTAAACGCACCAGATTAAAATGAGTTCAACTTTGATATTTTTGGACTACGGTTGATTCCAATTGGGTTCAGTTGAATTTTACCCGATATCGATAATTTGATCTGACGCCAAGGATAACATGCTGAGGAACAATTCAATTAATGAGCTAGCGCATTGTTTTCCTCAGACAGCGTGGGGGTTCCAAATTTTACATAAAATCAGAAGTTTTCTGATTTTCATATTCACTTACGCGTGTGATCCAAACATCTCCAAATTCGCAGCAAACGAGTTTAGGTAATCCAAAAATTTCATGAAACCTTTTTAATTGTTTAGATTATAGGGATGAATACGACACCAAACTTGAGCTTTTGTGAGATGATTAAATTCCAAACTAGATGAAATTTTTGAATAATCTCAGTAATCGGAGATAGACATAATATCGAAATCATTACTCACACTAGCATTTCTTTCTTAAGTCCATGCTCGCTGTTAAGCGTATAGTAACACCTGGGGTGTTACAATCTATTGTAAATTGGATAGAGTTCATTCAAGTTGTATAGATATAAAATAATATTGTAGAGTGGGTTGGGTTCATTCAAACAATATAAATCTTATTACTCACTCTATTGTTGACATGCTTGTTATATATGTTAGAGGATGGAGGACTGTGAGTGGATGTACATGGGCCATGTAGGAAGCAACGATGTCACCCCTGAATGGATTGGAAAGACCGACGATTTCGTGGAACAGGCATATGGCAAAGCTGCTAAAGGAGCTAGTCTAGTCCCATGCCCATGCAAGAAATGTGCCAACCGGAAAAGAAAATCAAAGAAGGCCATGGTAGAACATATTTGGAAGAATGGATTTACGCCAGACTATACTCGATGGATCTTCCATGGTGAAGCGCATCGTACGATAGAGGAGGTGGCGAGACAACGTGTCGAGGATTATGATGCTGATGCTGGGGTAGCGGATATGTTGAACGACTATCACGAGGCACAGTTCACCGAAGGATGTATGGAGGACGAGCCGGAGCCGACCGCAAGGGTGTTCTACGACATGTTCGACGCGGCATAGAAGCCTCTTCACAGCCAGACAAAGGTTTCTCAACTGGATACCATTGGGCGTGTAATGGCGTTCAAGTTGCAGTATAGAATGAGTCGAGACGCATTCGATGGCTTGTTGACGGTTATTGGCAGCCTACTTCCGGAGGATCACGTTCTGCCAAAGAGCATGTACGAGGCACAAAAACTCCTTCATGCACTCAAGATGACGTATGAGCATATACAAGTTTGTCTGAAGGGCTGCATGTTATTTAGGAAGGAATACGCGTAGGCAAAGTACTGTCGGAAGTGTAAATCATCTAGGTTCATGGAGGTAGACTCTAGTGATGGACAGAAGAGGTAGCTCGACATCCCCGTGACAATCCTACGCCACCTTCCATTCATTCTAAGGATCCATCGTCTATACATGACAGAGGAATCCGCGAAACAGATGACATGGCACAAAAATGGAAAACGATACAATCCTAACAAGATGGTGCATGCATCCGGTGGTGAAGCATGGAAACACTTTGATGCCATTCACCATGAGAAAGGTAAAGAGGCTCGTAATGTATGTGTTGCGCTGCCATAGATGGGTTCAATCCCTATGGAATGAGTGTTGCACCGTACACATGTTGGCCCTGTTTGTTATCCCAATTAATCTCCCTTGGTGTGTGTGCTTTCAAAGGCAGAACATGTTCATGTCATTGATAAGTCCCAGACATCCGGGGAATAAAATGGGCGTGTACATGGAGCCTTTGATTGATGAATTGGTACGTGCTTGGGAGGAAGGGGTACAGATGTATGACTGAGCTACGAAGACGAACTTCAAAATGCATGTTTGGTACCAGTACTCCATGCATGACTTACCGGCATATGGGCTATTTTGCGCCAAGTGTGTTCACAGTAAGTTTCCATGCCCAGTTTGCAAGGAAGCTCTTAGTTTCATTTGGTTGAAAAAGGGTGGCAAATATCCATCGCTCGATAAACATCGACAATTTCTCCCTCCTGACCATCCATTCCGCCTAGACATCAAAAACTTTATGAAAGGTGTCGTAGTGACAGTCCGCCCACCTACAACGATGACTGGTGCCAAAATTCGTCAACAGATAGATGGGCTCGTGGCCAATCTAGAAGGTGGTTTTGTGGGATATGTTGAGCAGCATATGTGGCACATAAGTCGGGCTTGACTCGGCTCCCCTATTACGACGACCTGCTCCTTCCACACAACATTGACATGATGCACACTGAAAAGGATGTTGTCGAGGCACTTTGGGCAACAATTATGGATATTCCTGATAAGTCAAAGGATAACGTAAAGGCAAGAGTAGATCTGATAGAGTTATGTGATAGACCAAACCAAGAGATGAAGTTGCCTAGTGGTGGAAAGACATGGAGAACGCCTAAGGCCGATTTCGTCCTAAGCAAGGCCTGGAGGAAGGAAGTACTTCAGCGGATCAAGATGGTGATGTTCCCTGATGGGTATGCAGCTAACTTGAGTAGGGGGTGAACTTAGCTACTCTGTGAGTCTTAGGGATGAAGAGTCATGACTTCCACATATAGATTGAATGGATTATCTCCCATATGCGTGTCAAACGAAAGAACATCTTAAGGGTTGGGATGTTGTGTATAAGGTATCGCTGCACGGTAAATTACCTATTCCTAACGATAAAGATTATAACTTAGAACCGAACACATATGACGCAGAGTTCTTCCAAAAAGATGGGTTGGAAGGGCGATTTGAGATAGACTTAACCGAAGCTATCTGAATGGAAGTAGATATTGAGATGGTTCTTAATGAGGAGGATGATGAGGTGCAAAATGAGAATGACTTAGTAATACTTGAAGGCAATGACATTAATGACGAACTTGTGCCTTTAGATGGTGTTGACTATGAAATGGTTGATAGTGATGATGAGAGTTACAATCTGGCTAACCCCGACACATATGAAGATTATTTTTAATCGATGTAATGCTATATTTTTTTTATTTCGCACCTATTTCTAAATACATCTTTTTTATATGTGCTTATTTGTTTACTCTTAATTACAGGTTGTTGGACAAAGATGGTAGGCGGTGGGATGAGGACAAGGAGGGGGAGGAGGAGCACCCGCAGGACGACGGAGGAGGCACAGCAGGACGACGACGTCCAGCAGCAGGTGGAGCAGCAGGCCACAGTGATGCGGCGCAGCAGGACGACAACGACTCTAAGCATGACGCCTCAGGTTCTGGCGCCTCAGATTCGAGGAACGTCTACCCGCAAGGTCCCGTGAGTCTCCCTCAGCGTCCCATACTTCGATACAGGCGGCCGCTGATTTGGCCGGATGGGGAGAGGCATGTAACTTTATATTCTCCCTACTTGTTCATATTATGTGTTCAAATTCATAATATAAACTAATACTTTTTATTTATCACTTGGACAGGTCTTGGAAGGTTGTGGAGAATGCTGGGGCCACGACCGCAACCCCAATGGCATCCTCGGCCTGCTGTGCAGAGAACACTTCCCTGGACTGGTTGAGTACGCCGGAGTGACGGGCCCAGGCTACACCTTCGACCACTACGCCATCGCCCCCGATGTAGTAGATCGGGACGACAGGGGATTCAACAACAAGGTGGAGTGGGCAAAGCAAGAGTTGTGGGTAAGTCTTACTATAATATAAAATATGTCGCATCTGTTGCATATTCTTGAAATAATGTATGGATACATCGTCTTTGTATGCAGGATTTCTTCAGATGCGAGGCTGGATACGAGGCTAGGGCGGATGTGGTGGCCACCACGAGCTGTAAGAAACTCGTCGTGGACATGCACTACGAGGCACGAATCCAGGCCATCGTCAGCTACCACGGCTCCGTCCTTGGGGAGAAGGTGACCAAGTAGGAAGCCCGAACCATGTCGTTGACCAGGGACCAGTACTTATAGGTAAATACATCACTTTAATATCCGTGACAAAATTTTTCCTTAATTTTATCTTGTGATATGCAGTTTACTTGTTTTACTTTGTAGATGATTCCTTATTGGTGCACCTCACATCCTCAGTACTGGGAGCAGATGGTGGGTAGGTGGTGCTCGCATGAGTGGGACGAGGCGCACAACGCTAGCCGGGAAACAACATCTAATGATACAAGGTCCCTCCCACCACCAAGGCAGGCGCAGCCTAGGCAAATATGCAGAAGCATGGGTATTCCCTCTTTTTTATTTAGGTATATAACTCTGGATTAGATATTATTTCTAACTATCTCGTTGGTTTTCTTGCAGTCGACGTCACATGGTGGCTAGCCTTGCTCCATCTTTGTAAACCCTAGAATCTAGCTTCTAAGACCCTAGTTAGTCAAAAAATAGAGAGAGGAATCTATGTTGATTATGTATACTATTAAAGAGGCATATTTCTTTTAAATAAATGTTTTCTTTTATAAGAGGGTATATAAAAAAAATTCCTTGTATGGGTAATAGATTTATAAACACTTCCTTGAAATATCTAAGTTAACATATGATATATATGGGAAACTACTTTAAAAAAATAATAATAAGTACAATTGGAAATATACAAGTGACATATTCAAAAGCATTTTTATAAATAAAATAAGGAATAGATTAATAAAAATATATTCATGTATTCGTATTGAAGTTTTGACTGAACATGTATTTGAAATTTGAAACTTGAATTCTGTTTGGATTTGGAATTTAAAATAGAAAACAGTAAAAGAAAAATAAAAGAAAACGAGGAAGCATCCGCGCGGCCCAACTTGATATTCCGCGCGCGCCATCGGCCTGACAGTCGGGGCCCACTGGGCGGCCTCACCGCTACGTATGACTACTCCTTCCACTGGTCAACTGGTCCCGTTTGTCTGTGACTCCAGACCGCGCCGCACTCCGTTTCCGTTTGACTAGCGACTGGGCCCCATAAGTCATCCCCTGGGCCACGACCAGCGGAGGTCCGCATCGCCCGCAGGGTGGGCGCCATAACCAGAGCTTCGCAGCTGCTGTGGGCGCAACCGTCGGGACGGAATCCTCGCACAGTCGGTAGCCGCAGGATAAGTGTGCGGTCCTCACCCCCTTTTCTGCTCCTTCCCCTCGTCTCGGCCATAGCGCTGCGCAGCAGAGTTTGTGAGGAGCCAAAAACTACCGCCGTCGTTGAATCGCTTGACCGCCGTCGTTTCAGAGTCGCCGCAGGGTCTTGGCAACTCGCCTCGGTGCGCTGATCACTACCATGGCGGATTAAGTCATGGGGAGCGGTGGAGGTTGGGTGAATTTCTCGTCAGAGTTGGGGTTGGAACTGGTTCCACAGAGCACCGTCGACCGGCCCGCTACCACCATATTCCGAGGAAATGATCCAATCATCTTGTTTGTTTTGCCGTACACGTCGTGTCGCGTCTGTCCATTATGGATATGGGTCACCAACGTGGTGGGCGTGGTATCGCCGGTCATCCCACCGGAGCGCGTGCGCCGCCGCGCTCGGAGAACCAGGGAAGGAAGACGACGTGAACGCCGTAGGATCCTTTTTCTATGGCTAAGATTAGTAGTAGCATACCTGTTCGCGCTGACCGTGGATTCAAGTATGAGCGGTGGAGAATAGGCGACGCGCATACCTCTTTGCTCATTAAGTCTGTGCCGTCGATCTTGCATCGGACGAATCGAGTTTCGTACCGATTGGATGAGTAATCTGGAACCCTCGGATGGTGATCTCACGGCCCTAGCTGCGCATCGGTGCGGATCTAATCTGACCCGTGGATGCACAATCCAACGGTCTGAATCTCCCCATACCCCTTCGGCCAGACCAACTCGCATATGAGTCCTTCTGTTTTGACATAATAAACCCACCATCCTCAGGCGGTGTTCACTGAGTCTTAGGACTTTTATGAGTAAGACCCTGGGCTTCTTCGATTTAGCGCGCTCAGACCAGGAATTAGATAATTAAAGAAAAGGAATATAAACTGATTTTTAACGCAATAGTAATTACTAGAATTTGTTAATTTCTAGAAAGTTCATATGGAGTCCAAATTAATCCATTTCAATTCCTATAATTTTGTAATATTATTGTTCATCATATAGTGCCACTGATTTGACATGAAAGCCACTTTGAAATTTATTTCCTAATTAATCTCATATCAAATACATAAAATCTTAGGAAATTCATAACTCCTCCGTTTTAACTCTGATTTGATTCGTTCCAGTTGTGTTAGTCTCGTATAAATATTTACTATGCAATAATAACACTTAATATAACATGTCTCATTCTTTTATAATTAGGTCTTTATTTAACTTATGTTGGTTAGTCTTGTTAACCTACGTACCAATATAATCTACTAAAATATGATCTAAGGTCAATTTATAATTTAGATTAAAGTGGAATTAATTACTACTTTAGGTTATCTTTTCTCTGGAATTATAAAATAAACATAGAACCTGGTGTTAATCATTTAATCACATCATAACTTGATGATCACGACTCCGATCTTAGTAGTTCTCGATCCCACGATCTCGTAGCTTCACATAGATCATTACTATGCAGTATGTTCTTATGTTTGGTGTGATGTTAATTTTGTCTATACCATGTCTGTTTGTATTGCTTCGACTAGCACTGTGGTCACGAGGATCTGAAGAATCACCCTGGTAACTGGAATCTCAAGTGCCAGGCAAGTTGTGCCCTTCATCCACTTTTGTTACCCAATAATGTTCTCTATTACCATTATTCAATGCATAGGTTTAATTTTGATGGGACCCAATAGGTTACCCTAGTCTGTTTATCCTTTTTATCTTGTTTTACCCCCGAATCAATTGGGTAGTTATGCTATTGCTTTATATGGTTTTAGGATAATATTTCATTATATCCATGTTCCTATTATTCTGTTATGTTACTTATGTTCATGACAAGATCATTATGTTAATGGGAACATGGAGCGACCACCCGGGAAAACAGTGCTACCACAAGGGTTTAATGGGACGCCCTTGGCTGATTAATTAGGAAAGCTAGTGGATGACTACCTTACCTGAAAGGGCAAGGGCAGTAGGGGAGTGGTTAGTGTAGGGAGGTCCTTGGGCTGATTTTGCTGTGATGGCGGTCAGGCGAGGGATTCCTGCACTGGAGCTTCCTATAAACTATAGCGGGTTTTCTAAAGCTAGTGGAACTTTGTAAAGGCCTCATAGTGTTACCCTGCATTGCTTCCTTGGTAGAGGTGTATGGGATTCATGACCCCTTGGCAGATGGGTAACATGGCTTGTGGGTAAAGATGTGCAACCTCTGTAGAGTGTAAAACTGGTATACTAGCCGTGCTCACGGTCATGAGCGGCTCGGACCCTCACATGATTAAACTATAGAACTTAAATTCAATTTGTCATTTGCATTGCATGAGATTTGTTATTAATTTTGTTCTATTATTTATTATGGTTTGGTATTTACTTATACTTAGTAATTGCTAATAAAATTTTTGACCAACTTAAAAGCAATGCTTAGCTTCAACCTTTATTTGTTGATCAGCCTTACACTTCACACGAACTCCCACCTTTGGTGAGTTCATGCCACATTATTTCCCACAACTTGTTGAGCTATGATCATGTGTGAGCTCACCCTTGCTGTCTCACACCCCCCACAGGAGAAGTACATGTGGTTCAGGAGGAGCCACATCGAGGAGTTCGATTTGATCTAGGTGGCATCTCCCAGTTGACTTTCTGGCGCCAAGGATGGATTTTCCCACAAGGGCCAGACGACGTTCGACATCACCTACAACCCGGATGACAGGCCCGAGGCGTATAGAAACCCCTCCATCTACAGCCGCCTTCATGAGTACACCTCCATGGCACAGGAGGTCCATGGGCAAGATTATGATCCGAGGACCGAGGACATTGATGGAGATGTCCTGATGAGGGTCGGAGGAGGCAAGAGACATGGGTGGTACTGGATTGCAGACGGGGCAATCGACTCATCGTCCACTCCTACTCTGTCTCAGGTGCGAGCAAGGAGCAGAGCTCGAGCCTAACCATACGACCTCGACAGGATAACTCACATAATCAAATACAACAACTCTAGGTTAGTGCTTCTGTAACTCGTCATTCCTTGAGTTATATACCTTCTCTTTGAGTTACTATAACATTGGGTTGGATGGCCCAGCTAGAAGAAGAGAGGAGGGAAATATAGGAGATGGAGGCGAGGATGGCAGAGATATTTCAGTACATGCAGAGCCTTGGCGCCGCACATGATTTTGCTCCACCACCTTCGTTGTTCCCTATAGTTGACCCTGCTCAGTTCCATACTCCTGTGAGTATCAAAATTCTAGTCCTGCATGATATATATTTATCTGGTATAACACATGCAATCTCTTCTTAGTGCAGGGACAATCTGGGGCGGCATCCAACAACCCTCATGGATCGCTCAGCCCATCGCCGCACCCGTCTAGCCACCCACCTCGCTGATCATCTTCTCTTAGCTTGTGTGAAAAACTTGTGAACTTATGTTTGTCAAAAACTTATGTTTTAGAGTTGTGTGATACTTATGTTGGTGAATCTTGGTATGAACATAGACATGTTTGTGAAAAACTTGTGAGATTTGTGTTTTTTGTAAAATATGTGGTCTCTATTATGTATGTGATGATAATGTGATATATGTGATGTATATGTGATGATTATGTTATATATATGTCACACCTGGATTTAAGGGATAAAGACAGGTGCATCTCATATATGCGCCGAAGAAGACAACACATATAATAACAAAGTGTACAGAGATAAATGTCATAATATCATAAAAGTATTTATTACATAGTGGAACTCTTACAAAATAAAAGATAAATATAAAGCGAACTAAAGTTCATCCTTGGTGCCATAAAGTCAACTCGGAGACGCCACCTAGATCAAGTTGAACTCCTCATTGTGTGGCTCCTCTTGAACCACCTGTTCTTCTCCTATGGGAGGGTGTGAGACAGTAAGGGTGAGCTCACATATGTTCATCGTCAACAAGTTGTGGGGTATAATGTGCATGAACTTACCAAAGGTGGGAGTTCATGTGATGTGTAAGGCTGATCAATAATAGGGGTTTAAAGCTGAGCATTGCTTTTAATAAGTTAGTCAAATTTTATTAGCAGTTACTAAATGTAAGTAAATACCAAACCATAATAAGAATAGAACAAAATTAATAAATAATCCTATGCAATGCAAATGGCAAATTGAATTTAGTTCCATAATTTAATCATACGAGAGTCCTAAGCTACTCATGACCATGAGCTCGGCTAGTATACCAGTTTTACACTCTACAGAGGTTGTACCCTGTACCCACAAGTCATGTTACTCATCTGCCAAGGGATCGCGACTCCCATACACCTCTATCAAGGAAGCGAGGTAGGCAACACTACAAGGCCTTTACAAAGTTCCACTAGCTTCTGAAAACCCGCTACATTTTCTGGGAAGAGCAATGCATGAATCCCTCGTCTGATCGCCATCGCAGCAAAATCAACCCGAGGACCTCCCTACACGCCTACTCCCCTACTACCCTTGCCCCTTTCGGGTAAGGTAGTCTTCCACTAGCTTTCCTAGTTAGTCAGCCAAGGGCATCCCATACCACCCTTGTGGTGGAACGTGTTTCTCAAGTTAAGCTCCATGTTCCAATTAAAATAATGACCTTGACATGAATATGAATAAAATAACAGAATAATTGGAACATGGATATAATGAAATATTAACCCAAAACCATATAAAGCAATATCCAACTACCTAAATGATTCAGGGTAAACAAGGTAAAAGATAATCAGACTAGGGTGACCTATTGGGTCCCATCAAAATTAAACCTATGCTTGAATAAGTGATATTAAAGAACAACTTGCCTTCAATGAGCTCCTGCTCAGCAACTTCTATCTGCTGAACATCGGGATCCTCAGCTACAGGCTCTTCTACTCGTCATAATACGAACAAACATAGTATAAAGAGGAAATTAACATCACACCAAACATGTAAACAAAATACCCATTAATAATCTACATATTAAAATAAGATCATAGGAACAGGAATCATTAATTTTGGAGTTACAGATTTTAAGTTATGAATTTCCAAAGATTTTTTATGTTTGATACAAGATTAATTAGGATATAAATTTTAATGTGGCTTTCATGTCAAAACAGTGGCACTATTTGATAAACAATAATTTTACAAAATTATAGAAAATGGAATGGATTAATTTGGACTTAATATAAATTTTCTAGGAATTTTACAAGTTTCTGCAATTAATTTCATACTAAAAATCAATTTCCTTAATCATTTATTCCTTTTTACTAACTTCTGGACTGCGCACATGATTTAAACAAAAGCTAGGGTTCACTGCGCAAATAACCCTAAGACTCAGGTTCCACTGATAGGACTGCAGGTTGAATATCAATAAACCTATGGATTCTTTAATAAAATTGTCGTGGCCACATGGGTATCTACGGATTTGGGCCGCACGATCGCAAGTGGACGGTGTGGATTAGATCCAGATTCATCCCGAACCGGTACGCAGAACTAGCCCTACGATCTGCGATCAACGGACCGCAACGCTTCATATCGGCATCGATTCTGCGTCCTCCAATCTAATTCCAATGCTTCGATCTACCTGGCTCGAATTGGTACGCCAGATCTAATCGCAGCCGCAGGCGTCCGATCCAACGGTGCACGCCCCTCACCCCATCCCTTCCACTATGATAGCGGCGCGAGATCCACCTGCGGCGGACGCCCACTAGCGAAGTACTAACCAGCGCCCGAGCGCCCTACTACCTAATTCCGATGATGCTACACCACGCTTGGAGCACCCCAAATCACCTGGCCGAGCACACGCCGGCATTAGAGGCTTAGGGTCCCGTGCCCGCGTGGGTCATCGCACCGCGGCGGAGGCTCTACTCCGACGAGCGATTGCCAGCGGCAAAACAACTATTGTTTAGATTCTAGGCGCGAACGGAAGAGAAGGAATAGAGGTAGACTCAAGAGGGGACTCACGACGATCGGAGCAACGAATTTGGCCTTCCACGCTTCCCCGGCGGCGCGGTCCGATCTCCCACGGCTCCCACAAGCTCTCTCACGATGGGAGGACGAATCCCTAGTTGTTTAGGCAGTGAAATAGGGTCGCGGGCGTGCGGCGCGACCAACCTTTATACGCACGATGAGGCTACCGGATCGGGGCAGTCATGGCCGAGGATTCCGCGCCATGCGCCGGTCGTGCCAGGAATGCGGCCGATTTTGTTGGGGATGGATCTGACGTGTGGGAGGCCACAGTCAGAGACGCGGAGGGACGCGGTGCGGTCAAACGGTGGAGCTGGCGCGCGGGTCCCGAGGAGCAGATGGAAGCGCTGTAAAGCCCAAAAAATTGGTAAAAAATGATAAAGTAATATAATAAAGAAATAAAAGTATAATGTTGTGAGAATCTTTGAATACCTTTGAAATCTGTTAGGATTCTTCCTCCTCATGATCAAACAACAACATTAAGTTATATTAAGTGACCAGTAAATAGATAATGGAAGGTTGATCTCTTGTAGATTTGTGGTAATAAATTTTATTAACAACACAAATTAGATCTCCAAATTTTAATGAAAACAAAAGATGTGAAAATGAGAAAGGGAATATCTAATGAGAACATTTATTTCTTCCATAAATAAATAACAAGGAAAAATAATAAATAATAAGTGGTGGAAGCTATATTCACAATAATTTGGACACATGGAAAATTTGAAGTTCAACCATGAAATTGAAATTGTGTAGGAATTTATATAGAAAAGAAAACTGAAAATAAAGACAAAGGAAAAATGGAGAAAAAAATAAAAATAAAAGAAACCCATGCTTGGGCCTTTTCTCAGCCGACCCATCTTCTATTTTCTTTCCCCGCTGGCCCATCATTTTTTTTCTTCTTCCCGTGTGTATGGCGCGCGGGGCCCGCGTTGTCAGCATCATCTCCTACCTGCCATGGCCGACATCTGCGGATCCACCGCAACAACCTCCGCGAGCTCCGCGTGATTTTTTTTTTCCCGATCCCATCCTCCTTTGGACTTGCGACTTCGCGATATAAAACTGGGCACCGCCCCCTCCTCCCTCCTCCCATCTCCTTGCGCTGCCGTGGGCGAATCGAACAAGCACCAAAGTAGCAATGGAGGGCCACCACCCTCGATTCGCGGAGGGCCATGGCAGGGTCGCTGTGTGCCTCTCCATGGGCGCCGGGTGCCTACGTAGCTAAATGGGGGGGCATGGTGGTTGGGCTCGCTCTCTTCCCCCTTGTGTGCCTGGCCCCATCCCTATCTCGTCCTTCGCGTCGGCCGCCACCGATGGCGCCCGGTTCTTTCTTGTCGGCGGATCCGTATCCGCGGTCTCCTCTGTGTCCCTGCAGATCCTGGTCCGCTGGCCCGCGACCCAAGGCAAGAACACGTGCACAGGCGTGAGCATCCGAGTGTGATTGCCATTGCGGGTGAATCGAGCGCATGGCGATGTGGTGTCTTCGGCGCAGCGGAGGCGTGGTCGGACCCGCCGTGAAGCCGTCGCGGCCAACTCCGGCTTCGTGGACTCTAACCTGATCCGTCTCGTCACCGACCGCACGGCCTCCGCGCTCGAGTCCCTCGTCTTCGTCGCGCCCGGCGTGCTTATCTTGGCGGCTTCATGGTACCGCTGTTCTCAGCCTAGGAAAGAAGACGACCTCGTGAGCGTCCGATCTGGATCGTGCGGATGGGAATAGATCCGAGGTTAACCCAGTGTGGGCCATCGATCGTCAGTTTGAGGGCTCGGATTTGATGCAAGGTACCCTCTCACTCAATTAGATCTAGGCCGTTGGGATGTCATCGGATGGCTGTGGGTGGATACCGGTTCATAAGTGTGCGATGTGATCTGGTCCATCCAAGTGTGATCGGACGGTGGAGATTGAAGCATACCCCTTCGGCCCGTACGTTTTACAAAAGAGACCCCCTGCTTTAACCAAATCAACCCGCCATCCTAGTTTGACCGTGGCTGTGTCTTTGCGCATTTTGCATGATAACCCCTAGTTTTCCTAGAATTTGGCGCCTAGTCCAGAGAACAAATAAAACCAGAGAAATGAATTTAGAAATAGATTTTTAGTATTAAATAAATGCCAGAATTTGTATAATTCATAGAAAATTCATATTAAGCCCAAATTAATCCGTTCCAATTCCTATAATTTTGTAATATTATTATCTATCATTTGGTACCACTGTTTTGACATGAAGGTCACATTAAAATTTATATCCCATTTAATCTTGTACAAAACACATAGAATCTTCAGAAAATCATAACTCCTCTGTTTTAACTCCGATTTGATCCATTCGAGTTGCGTTAGTCTCGTAGCAAAGCTTAGATTATTATTACGTAGTATATTCTTATGTTTGGTGTGATGTTAATTTTGCCTATACATGTTTGTCTGTATTGCTACGTTTAGCCGTGAGGACACGAGTCATCTGAAAAGCAAGTTGGTACCTGGAATCTCAAGTCCCAGGCAAGTTGTGCCCTTGATCACTTCTTTTTACCCACTCATGTTCTGATTAATCATAATGATCTGCATAGGTTAATTTTGATGGGACCCAATAGGTTACCCCAGTTTGACTATCTTTATACCTTGTTCACCACTAAATCTTTGGGTAGTACCTGCTATTGCTTTATGTGGTTATGGGTATAGAGATACACTATTCATGATTACACATTTGTTATCAGTTGTTATTTATTGTTCATGATAAGATCATTATGTTAATTGGAACATGGAGCGACCACCCGGGAAAACAGTGCTACCACAAGGGTTTAATGGGACGCCCTTGGCTGATTAATTAGGAAAGCTAGTGGAAGACTACCTTACCCGAAAGGGGCAAGGGCAGTAGGGGAGTGGTCAGTGTAGGGAGGCCCTCGGGAGGATTTTGCTGCGATGGCAGTCCTGCAAGGGATTCCTGCTAGGGAGGCCCTCGGGAGGATTTTGCTGCGATGGCGGTCCTGCAAGGGATTCCTGCATTGGAACTTCCTATAAACTGTAGCGGGTTTTCTGAAGCTAGTGGAACTTTGTAAAGGCCTCGTAGTGTTACCTTGCCTCGCCTCCTCGGTAGAGGTGTATGGGATTGGCCGTCTCTTGGCAGATGGGTAACACGACTTGTGGGTAAAGATGCGCAACCTCTGCAGAGTGTAAAACTGGTATACTAGCCGTGCTCACGGTCATGAGCAGCTCGGACCCTCACATGATTAAATTATGGAACTAAATTCAATTTGTCACATGCATTGCATCGCAGGTGAAGTTGTTACTTTTGTTCTACTACTTAATTGGGTTTGGTATTTACTTATACTTAGTAACTGCTAATAAAATTTTGACTAACTTTAAAAGCAATGCTCAGCTCTAACCATCCTCTTTGGTAAGCCTTACACTTCACGTGAGCTCCCACCTTTGGCGAGTTCATGCACATTATTCCCCACAACTTGTTGAGCGATGAACGTATGTGAGCTCACTCTTGCTGTCTCACACCCCCCCACAGGTCAAGAACAGGTACCACCGGATGAGGCGCATGGAGGATGCCGTGATGTGTTCGTGAGAGGTCTAGGTCGTCGTCTCCCAGTCAACTTTGGGTTGCTGGACCGTTGTCTCCTTATAATGTAATTATTTATTTTGTATAGAACTCCTGTTATATATAAAGTTGTGACATTCGATCCTGTGCCACTATACATCATATGTGTGAGACTTGGTCCCAGCATACCTGGTGTTTATGTTCGCGCCCGTGTCTTGGTGCCCCTAAAACCCGGGTGTGACAAGCGCGGACGCGAGTGTGTGGCCGACCAAGCGGACCCGCCAGTCAGTTCCCCAGGCGGGTTAGGCTTGGTGAGCGGCTGTCCAGTGGGACCATGCTGTCGGCGCCGCTCCTTGGGACTGGGCTGCGCGGAATCCAGTGAAGAATGGGCTGAAATGGTTATTTCAGCCCAACAAACTTCTTTTTCCTTTTCTTTTCTATTTCCTTTTTCTGATTTCTTTTTCCTCTTTATTTTTAGAATTCACATTTGAATTTAAATTCTGTTATGAGATTCCTCAATGATAAAAGTGTACCAAATTCAAATTTTAGAGTAAAGAAATATATTCTTATTTATATTTTTTATTTTACCTCATTTGTTTAGTACATTCTTCTCTTTTCTCAATTCTAGAATTTCTTTTAGATCTTAAATTTCAATTTGGGTATTAATATATTTATTTTTACGTTATTTTTAGATTGTCACAAAATGCACACAAAATAAAACCTCAGCATTATGCAAAATTTTGTGGTATGTCTTTTATTAATTATTTGTTTTTAAATGTGGTGTTCACATGCTCCATTAAATAGAGACAAAATTTTCAAGAAAATAATCTCTTATCATATGATTTACAAATTTAGGTATTACAATATCTTTTGTTTGTTTGGATGGAATAGAAAAAATAAAAAAGGGGTATACTGGTCACTTTGCTGAGTGTTACACTCAGCAAAGAGCCTATTTGCCGAGTGTCACGGTCATAGCACTCAGCATAGAAGGCACACTGGACACCGTTAAAGCCTCTTTACTGAGTGTTATGGCTCTAGCACTCGACAAAGCATGCTAGTTTGGCGGATACTTGGCAAAGAGGTAAACTCTTTGTCGAGTGTCACTAATACTCTCGGCAAATATGTACTCTTTGCAGAGTGCTAGGCAGCGCACTCGGCAAAGGCTCCATCGCCGTTACCAGCTACCGTGACAACGACTTATCTTTGCCAAGTACAATGTGATACTGCCCGATAAAAAGTACTCGGCAAAGAAAACGTTGGCGATATCAAGTTCACCGAGCTATCTTTGCCGTCGAGTGTTTTACAGGACACTCGGCAAAGCAGCTGATTCCGGTAGTGTACCCACATGTCAATACTCACCCATAAAAACCGTTACAACCTAATGCCCCTAATGCAATGTTACGAACAATATCTAGTAATCGAACAAGTCAATGGTCACGGGGACACTAGTTTTGTTTACCTGCTATAGCGCAGCCCTTATGTCCACAAAAAATTCAATGGGTTGCTCACATTCCATGGCTATAAAAACCACTAGTTGCTCGCAGAGGTCATAAGGGGAGTGAGACAGAAAAACCAAGAGACGTTGGTGGTCATCACTTGAAGTTCTGAGCACTAGCTGGAGCCATGGCTTTACAGTGCCTTGTAGACTGGAAGGGACAGCCAGTTAACCCAAAAAGGCATGGTGGGGTAAAAGCCACCATGTTCATCTACTGTAAGTATGAAATATGCATCTTCCTTTTTGTTTTGCACAGGACTACTGTGCGTGTCATCATGCATGATTTTTAAAAATTACGTACTCTCCTCGCTGCAACAAATCTTTCACTGATTAATTTATTTACATCATTCTGAAGAGATGGATATGAATAATCCAATGCAATAAGGCATATATATACGTTTATTTGCAGTCCTGGTTGTGATGACAAACATTGGAAACATCCCGATGCTGTTGAACGTGGTGAGCTACTTGCATGGGAAGATGCACATGGACATCGCCGACGCCTCCACCACTGCCACCAACTTCTTCGGCGCAGTCTGTGTCTTCACCTTCCTCGGCGCCTTCGTCTCCGACTCCTACATCACGCGCTTCTACACTATCCTCATATTCGCCCCAATCGAGATTTTGGTGAACCATACAAATCTATATATATATATATAGATGCATGATGCATGATCTTGTAATTAAAGCGCACAAATTAAATATTTTCGATGAACTCGATCGATCTTGGGTCAATATAATTTGACATGCATGGCCATGGACAGGGTTACATGCTGCTAGCATGCCAAGCCCACCTGCCGTCGCTGCATCCGGCACCGTGCGACGTGACCAACAGCAGCCCGAGCGAGTGCACCACGGTGAGCGGCCGGAACCTGGGCCTGCTGACCCTGGGCCTGTACGTGATCCCGGTCGGCGAGGGCGCCGTGCGGGTGTGCGCGGCGGCGCTGGGCGGCGACCAGTTCGACCGCGAGGACCCGCGGGAGCTCCGCGGCGCGGCCAGCTTCTTCAACTGGTACACCTTCTGCATCTCGCTGGGCGGATTCGCGGGGCTGCTCTTCGTCGTGTGGGTGCAGGACAACGAGGGCTGGGACCTCGCCTTCGCGCTCTCCGCCCTCGTCGCGCTCCTCGGCACTCTCGTCCTCGTCGCCGGCATGCCATTCTACCGGCACCAGAAGCCCACAGGGAGCCCTCTCACAAGAATCCTTCAGGTATTAATTTTAGTCTATATAAAAATACATTGTGATATGTGTAATCCTGCTGATGAATTAATTTTCGTACGTGTGAACCACAGGTTTTTGTGGCAGCTTTCCGGAAGCGGAATCTTTCAGTGCCTGAGGATTTTGTTGGGACGCACGAGACGACCACCGGGGAAACAGGCAACATCGTTGAAGTGTTGGAGAGGACTTCAGGTTTCAAGTAAGTAGGCCTAGCTCCAATCCATGTCTGCCAGAACATGGATAGTGGACGCTACATTGTAGACGCTAAGCTTCGATATCGACATATATGATGATAATTACATATAAATATAGAACGCCCTCAAATCCATCTCGATCAGCAGCGAAGACATTGCCAACGTTTTTTCGCAGTTTGCCAATCAGCTTTTGTTTCGCTCCCATTACAGTCCAAAAGATAGATGTAACATTGTACAATAAAAAAACAAAATTATCATGTTTCTGTCTTCCCGCTTCGCGTCACGATAGGATTTATTTCCTTGAACAAGTTACCCTGGCCGGCCGCTCCGGCCAGCAGGAACCATTGGTACACGCTTTGACTAAAAACCCCCTCAACCTCTCGAACGTAACTAATTAAAATTGCTCTTGAATCAAAAAGGTTCCTCGACAAGGCGGCCGTGGACGACGGCGACGCGCGGCGGTGGTCGCTGTGCACGGTGACGCAGGTGGAGGAGGCCAAGATCATCCTCCGGATGCTTCCCGTCTTCGTGAGCTCCGTCCTGGGCTACCTCCCGATCCCGCTGCTCCTGACGTTCACGGTGCAGCAGGGCGGGACCATGGACACCCGGCTCGGCGCCACCAACGTGCCGCCGGCGAGCCTCTTCGTCGTCCCCATCGTGTTCCAGATGCTCATCCTGGTGGTCTACGACCGCGCCGTCGTGCCGTGGCTGCGCCGCGCCACAGGGTACGCGGGCGGCGTCACGCACCTGCAGCGGATCGGCGTCGGGTTCGCGTCCAACGTCGTGGCGCTCGCCGTGGCTGCCGCGGTCGAGGGCCGCCGCAGGGCCGAGGGCGGCGCCGCCGCCGCCGAGATGTCCGTGTTCTGGCTCACGCCGCAGTTCTTCCTGCTGGGCGTGATGGACGTCACCTCCTTCGTCGGCCTGCTCGAGTTCTTCTACAGCGAGGCCTCCGCCGGCATGAAGTCCATCGGGGGCGCCGTCTGCTTCTGCATCCTCGGCATCGCGTCGTGGCTAGGGAGCTTCCTCATCCGGGTGGTCAACCGCGCCACCGCGCACCACGGCACCAGCAGGGGCACAGGGTGGCTGGAAGGCGCCAATCTCAGCGCCGGCCGCCTCGATTTGTTCTACTGGCTTCTTGCGATCTTTGAACTCGTCGCCGTGCTTCTCTACCTGCTGTGTGCGTGGAGATACACCTATAGGCATCATCCGAGAATGCAGGTGCAGTCCACGGTGGAGGATCACACCGCAGCCATCAAGCGAGATGCAGCACTTTGACGATGGCATCGTTAATTGTTACTAGTTGACATCATCCATACATGTGTCACCAAATAAGTAATGAGATGTTTATTTGAGATTATAATGTACGCACATTATATAATTTAACAAACTTTAAACTAAGTTAGTTTAAAGTTTATTGTATTATATAATATGCACAGATTATAATCCTAAACAAAGGATATAATAGCTAAAGTGAAAACTCAATGTGGTCATTTGTTACTGTGGTATGTGGATATATATACACAAGCCACGCCTGGCCTTGTCACACGGATGACCCACATATCAGCCAGATGTGGAGGAAAATTAAACAGCGTCTGACACTATTCCCTAGGCACGCCAGTGAGATTCTGGCTCGGAAAGTCGTGGACCTGACATGGCCAGCAACCTCGGACTAATAAGCCACGGTCTGCAACTCTGCACAATAAAAATCACAATCCTAGGATCGAGTTTAGAGCATGTTTGACAACAGTGTAGTTAGAGCCATAGTTTTACAATATTATATTTTATAATCATCATAACAATACTATAGTTTTCACCTACTCCAAAAGTACAATTGTTCTAAAAAACATTGTTTAGATATGAAATTGTGAACTATAATATTCGACAAAATCTAGCCATGTCATAAAAAGTTTGGATTGGAGTGGAGTTTCCAATACTCTAAAAATATCATAGTATCTAGAATACCATAGATTTGAAAACATAGCTTTTAGAATTGTAACTAAACACCTTATGTGATAAAATACTATAGTATTGAAAAAAGAGAAAACATTGCCACTCATACTTCTGCCTGCTGCTTGGGTCGAGGGCGACTCTCCTCCTAGTCCTCCATAATTGGGACTCCTCGGTTCTCACCAAATCTACTACTCCTGATGGCGCAAGACGAAGCTGCCTTCGCGTGCTAAGCTTCACTGGCGCCCCCACCTTCGCGGTCCTCCATGCTGCGATAGAGCCCCACGTTCGTTTCTCCCTAAGGGGCGTGCCGACTGTAATTCGTAGGTATTCAAATGAATATCTAAAACATTTTCAAAATTTTAAATATATATCTCTACTAAAGCATCAGTTTTAACGGTCGTCTTGCGTCATCTTTTTATAAAAAAAGTCCCTACATTTGGTTAAAAAACGGTGCAAGTAGTGGGGTTTCAGGTTTGAACTCACAACCTAATGGAAGAAGGGTAGAAGATATTGGGCGAAGATGTTTAACCAATAGAACATGATGTTTAGGTGTTTATAATATTGAATATAAATTATACATATGTATATATGATTTTTTGTAAAATAAAAAAATAATCATGTCGGGTCAGGCCAGCACGACGGGCCAAGGCTACGGCCCAAGTAACGCACGGCGCTTGTACCTGGTTGGCCCACGAACTATTAAATGGGTCGTGCCTCGGGCTGGCTCGCAAGACACGACCCATTTGACCATCTATACCTCCGTACGATAATGATGGTCCTCACATCAATTGCCACCACCTTGTTCGTCATTCTACTTCTTTTCTCTCTCCCCTCATGCCTCCACCAACCCTGGTCCTACAATTTTGAGGGCCCCTAGGCGAACTGGTCGTGGTGGGCCCTCTATACTATAAAAAATTCTATATTATGCAGCGTAACATATTAATACTTCGTAAATAAATGATGATGTGTATTGAAATTAGTTTTTTAAAAATCTAAGAAGCTAGATAATATACATCGGTACAGATTAGCACTTCGCAGGTTGAAAAATAATAACGACAATCGTCAAATAACCTAAATTCTGATTGCTCGACCGTGTGTGTCTGGAGGCTAGCGCAGTGGTGCCCAGCTCCCTGGAATCCTGGAGGGTTGGATCGGCGAGATGGCAAACGACGATCGCGTGGAGGATGTGGTCTCATAGACGCTCGGGGACGTGAGCGTGACGACTGGGCAGTGGGCAACGCGTGCCACATGGTCCTTGTGCGCCGGGCGTCCATGTGCCCAGCCCTCCCGCCTTGTTGGCTACCTATACTATTTTACTACTAGCATATAACCCGAGCTAACGCTATGTTCCTAGGAAGAGGAGGAAAGGGGTGGACGATGACGGTGGTGGCGCGAGAGGAGGGATTGATGGCGGTGGGGACGCGAGGAGGGGAGGGCTAAAGGATGATCAAATAATATTGTTCATTAGATTTGAGTGAGCAAAAGAGATGATGTTATTCAACGATCTGAACCGTTGATTTTGATGTTATGTTAAATATGAGTACAATTTGTTTGATGGATTTTGTAAATATTATAAGTGTGTGGGTCATTTGGTTGGATGGGTTTTGTAAAGTGTAAACTGGTATATTATATGGTGTTATAGATACTAAATATTAGGTCCCTAATAGTTTTGGGCCCTCGACCGTCGCCTCCGTTGCATAGGCTCAGAGCCGGCCCTGGCCTCCACCTCCGTGCCACCCCATTCTCGGCAGAGGGCGTAGGAGCATGCGTCTCCTTCCCGTATTCGTCTGACACTAGCCCCGACACCGACTCGCGCAATGGCTATTGCACGTCTACGAGGATGTTTTACATCATGCGCGCACCATCATTTTCGCTGTCGTCGGACGTCTCGTTCGTCTTCCCGACCTTCGCCCTGTTATTCCTCCCCAACCTGCTGCCCCCGCCCACGGTTGCAGCCGTGAGCCGACCGACGCTTATCGACATGGGTACGGCGCGAGTCAGTCATGCTCCTGGTCTTTCTCCGTACGTGCCGTCGAGCAGGACATGGTGGCGCCTGCCACGCTTAGGTTATCTTGGCGATGAGGAGTCCAGGTCTGAGATATTGGACAACCAAGGCCCGTAGCGTGGCAGCGGCGGCATATGCTACGGAGTTGGTGGTGTTGTTGTGTCGCTTCGGCGGGTCCAGGGCTGGGAAGACACTCGCATTCTCTCGCCCTTCTCGGATTGATGCCTGGTGCGGGTGCCTCTCGGTTCGGAACTGCTCCGGCTAGGCTTCATTCTCCGTTTACATGCTCTCTCCCTATATATCTAGCGGTATACTACCTATGTCGCCTCTAGATGCTCAGGTCTTCGTTGTGTCCTTCTCCGACAACGAACAGGTATGTTCGCCTCTTTCCTTCCCCCTGCTCTACGAAACCTTGGAAGTGGGGGAGGTGAGGGATGAAGTCTCTGATATGCTGGCTATAGTACATGTAAGTTCATAAAAAATATTATGCGAAGAGCAGAGACAATCAATAAAAAATCTTGAGATCTTCTTGGTAGATAATTTACGTGGGTATTATTGTAAGCCGTCGGAATGCACGAGTAACCTAATAGTATATAATACATATGTATATATAAAAAAAACAAAACATCATAATATCATTAGGGCTAGCAGCCCGTGATGCGTATCATCTCACGGTCATCGTCACCCTAACTCACTGCATACATTCTTGCACCCAGCCGCCCCTGCCAAATTATAGCCCGCAGCCGCAGCTGTCTGTCCGTCACTCGCTTGCCCACGCGGCCACGCCTAACGACCTCTTGTCGCCTGACGACTGTTCGTCATGTCGCCACCTGGCACATTCTCGTAGGAGCGCGACCCATGGTTCACTAGTTCAGCTGACGCCCCCGCCCTGTGGCCCATCGCCGCTCGCCGACCGGCCGTCGTCACCTGCCTTTGGCGCCGTTGCTCGAGCTGCGAGTGTGCTGCCGACGGTCGCTGCGCTTGCAACGGTTCAACAGGAAGGAGCAGAGGAGGATAGAATCGAAGGAGAAGAAATCATCATTACCTATAAAAATAATTTACAAATTAGCTATATAGATATGGACATGTCCATCATGTATAGATAAATAATTTGGCTTTTCAACATAAACAAAATTGAGATGGCTGTAGAACTTACTGTAATCAAATATAAGCCCTGGGTCTAAAGCAGCGATAGCTCTAACAAAGCCATTCCCCATATCAGAAGTTGTCGCTGGATATTGCCTCGAGGTTAGGTTGTTGTAAGTCCGTTTTGCCATGATTGGTTTCCGTTGCTTAAATATATATTTTCTTCAAAATATAATTTCAATATTTATTTGAATAACGCATATCTTCCTCAATCAAGCCATGATTGATTTCTCTTGTTTTATATATATCACGCATATGCTATAAAATTGTTACGATATTATACGTCCTATATAATCAGACTTTATACGGTTAATTTGTTATCTCTCAGTAATTTCGGATATCCATCTACAAAATCTTGAGCCCGCCACTGCTCCCTAATGCGGGTACATACCATTTCTCAATACGGTGGCACCGTACATCCCTTGCTATTTATCTCCCTGATCTTAGAGGCTCAACATAGTGGGGGCATGCTACATCCCCAACGCGTCAGCTCCCCGGGTCACGGCCTCTCAAGATCCTTGATGTGGAGGTGTCCCGTCCGTAAACCCGCATCCCCCGCTCTCTACCTCCTTGGATGGTGGGTGCATTGTAGATGGCTCGTGTGCTGATTCGAGCTAGGTCACAAGCACGATCCAGCTTAGCCCACCCATGTATAGGTGCTCGTAGGACAACTGAGCTAAGCCAAGCTCGTCTCGGCTTTTTTTCAGGTAGTAAACCACCTCACAGAAAGTATTCCTAACCATTAAGAAATTCAGTTTTTTAGGCCAACAACCTCCAAAAAAAATATCTTCCTCGATCAAGCCATGATTGATTTCCCTTGTTTTATATATATCACGCATATGCTATAAAATTGTTACGATATTATAGTTCCTATATAGTCAGATTTTATATGGTTAATTTGTTATCTCTTAGTAATTTTGAATACCCATCTACAAAATCTTGAGCCAGCCATTGCTCCCTAGTGCGGGTGCACAACATTTCTCAGTGCAGTCGCACCATACATCCCTTGCTATCTATCTCCCTGGTCTTAGAGGCTCCACATAGCAGGGGCATGCTGCATCCCTAACGCGTCACCTCTCCGGGTCACGGCCTCTCAAGATACTTGATGTGGAGGTGTCCCGTTCGTAAGCCCGCATCCCCCACTCTCTACCTCTTTGGATGATGGGTGTACTGTAGATGGCTCGTGAGTTGACTCGAGCTAGGCCACAAGCACGATCCAGCTTAGCCCACCAATATATTGATGCTCGTAGGACAACTGAGCTAAGCCAAGCTCGTCTTGGCTTTTTTTCAACCCTAGCCAACCACCTCACAGAAAATATTCCTAACCATTAAGAAAATTAGTTTTTTTCGGCTAGCAACCTCAAAAAAAAAAATAAAGCAAGGAAAAAACAAAAACAATGAAAGCTTTTTCATGCACCTGCTCCGAATCGAACTTGTTATCTCCATATTAACATCACCTAGAACTACACCTCGAAATAACGTGTCACAAAGTGAACTATTCTTTTCTTTTGTATTCGTATTGAATCTTGTAATTAATATTTCAGATCCTAAACGAGTTCAAATATAAAAAGATTAAACTGAAAAGTTTTAAATCTCGCCCAATATTATAACTTTGGTTTAGGTGTTATCTCCATCAGGATCATTTGACGAATCTAAAAGTTCATTATTGAGAATTTCTTAACGAACTTTTTAAATTCTTCAAATGATGGTATTGGACCGGACGGTCTTCGGGGCCGGCAATTAGTCGCCATGCAGGGTGGCGCACCGAACCGTCTTCGTACGTGAACAGTACGCTCTTAGAAATTTAATTATAAAATTTACAGCACCACTACTGTTTATGGTTCGGTGTGCCGTCGGTAGGTTTAGATATCGAGCTAGCTCGGCTCGGCTTGAGTTCGAACTGGCTCGTTAACCTAACGAGTTAGCTCGATTCGGCTCGTTAAGCTAACAAACCACATGTCTCAGCTTGACTCGTTTATAAGCTCGAGCTGACTTGTTTAGCTCGCGAGCCACAATAAAAAAAATAGTATATATAATAATCAATTTTTAATTAATTCTTAAACAATTTAACATTAGAAAATAGTAATTATACTAATAGTTTTACAGACCACATCAATATAACATCAAATTAACATAACTCATCACTCATTAATATCATCAATTCACAAGTCACACACATGTTCATCAGTTTAACCCACGGTCATAGTCGCACAAACCAATTTAACACATAGACACAGTTAATCAATCATTAGTTTAAGTCATAGGTCATATGCACCACACATACATATAACATGTTCATCAATTAACGTGTAAATGATTTGCATATAGTTCCTTTTTGCTGAAATGTGAGAGCTTGTTTAGCTCGTGAGCTGGCTCGTTAACAAATCGAGATGGCTCGTTAATGAACCAAGCTGAATGTTAGCTCAGCTCATGAAAAATTTTAAACGAGCCAATCCGAGCTGACTACAAATCTAGCGAGCCAATGAGGCGCAAGCATTTCGTCCAACCCTAGCAACCGGACTATTTCAAACGGTTGGGCATAGGCGGGTGCCAGCGCGCCAACGACTAGCTGACGTGGCCTCCGGCCTGGAGGCGCACCGGACTAGTCTAGTGCCACGCAGATAAGGAAACTGACCAATCAGATCCTAGACTAGGGGCACGTGGACCCGGTTCGGTGGTGCACCGGACCGGTCCAGTGCCCCCGTAGTGAGATGATTTTTGGCAGTTTTCTAAGGAAAGAGGCAACGACTCTTGGCCCTTTTGGGGCTATAAAAGGAGCTCCAAGACGCCTCCGTTTAGTACACAAGCTTCTTAAGAGCCTCTCAACACTCCGACAATCTGCCACAACACATTCGTGTGATTCTAGCAAGATCCGACCGCTGTCTTAGTGCTATTCTTCACATTTGGTGTATTGTGCACTTGTGTGTTCTCTCTTTTCTATTGAGTTGCTACTTTTGATCTCTTGTTCTTGTATTCTCTACCTCACTTACTTTGATTTGTGACACCGATCTTGTGTAAGGCTGCAAGAGACTCGAACTTGTGGAGATTCGTTGCGAACAAGAACAATCCTGATATAAGGAAGAACTATGGCCCTCAAGTTCGATCTTTGGATCACTTGAGAGGGGTTGAGTGCAATACATGTCCTTTAAGACACCACAACATGGAGTAGGCAAGCATTTTAAGCTTGACCGAACCACGAGAATAATCACTATGTCTTGTGCGATTATTTGCTTGTGATTTTTCTCCCTCTTCCTAAGTCTCTCATATTGACTTGTAATATTGCTCTCAATCTATTCTATATCTTGAAAGAGCAATCAAGTTAAGAGGACCTGCTTTCTCCTTCTCTCTACTCAAATTTGGTTTTGGTTTACACTAATTTTGTTTTTAGACCAACTTTGTGTTTTTAGTGTTAATTTCTTAGGATCACCTACACCCCCTCTAGGTGCTCTTAATTGGTATTAGAGCCAGTCTCTTCTATTGGGTCTAACCTCCTGAAGAGATGGACTCCAAAGGCAAGGGGAAGGTGCCCGATCATAAGGAGAAGATTCGCGCGATGACATGCCTAAGGGAGGAGAAAAGACAACCAAGTGGGGATCGAACAAGAAGAAGGATGGCAAGAAGAAGAAGTGCATCAAGAAGATTATCTACTACGAGAGTGACGCTTCTTCCTCTTCGCACAAGGACGACGATGCCTCCTCCTCCGACAAGAAAAAGACAGTCAAACAAAACTATACTAAAACCTCTTTTAATTATTCTCGCATTCCTTACAATTACAATGCACATTTGCTCTCTATTCCTCTTGGCATGCCACAAAATGCATAGTCATTTATTTTCTCTTTATCCTAGTATTTGAGACATAGTAGAAAATAGAATGCATATTTTAGATAGAGATGATGAGAATTATAATTCTATTGATGTCCAAGAAACGATTCACAAAAATGCCCAAGCTGCTACTGTGTTATTAGATTTTTATGCAGGGAGGAGTACAACAAGGTGAGTGGTTTGGACAATGCGAAAGAAATTTCGGACACACTGAAGATCGCTCACGAGGGCAATGACATGACGATGACCACCAAGATGGAGCTCATCAAAGGTGAACTTGGGAGGTTCACCATGAAGGGAGGAGAAGAGCCACAATAGACGTACAATAGGCTAAAGACCTTGGTGAACCAAATATGGAACTACAGAAGCTTGAGATGGACGGATCACGACATCGTCCAACTCATGCTAAGGTCATTTACTATTCTTGATCCTAATCTTTTAACTTGACAGTCATAGGTATGACGCCCGAGGAGATCCTTGACAAATTTGTAAGTGGGCGAGCGATGGCTAAGGAGGCTAGATACATCAACAACGTCTCCAATGGGAGCCTCCCCCACTACAACAAACCACAACCCGTCGCTCTCAAAGTGACGAACAACAAGAGGTGCTCCCTGACACGGTGGTGCAAGTTGAGGTGGTCGGCCTCAACAAAGAGGAGATGGCGCTTGTGATCAAGTGTTTCAAGACCGCTTTGAAGGGGCACAAGGACTACTCCAACAAGAATAAGTCAAGGGGAATGTGCGCCTGCTTCAAGTGAGGAAAGTCCAATCATTTTATTGCAAACTGTTCTAACAATGATGACTAGGAGCAAAGCAGGAACGCCAAGGGGAAGGAAAAGAGGAAATTCTACAAGAAGAAGAAGGGTGAGCCACACATCGGCAAGGAATGGTACTCGAATTGCTCTTCATCCAACTCCGACGAAGAGGGACTGTCGCCTTCGACAAATTGACTCTCTTCCCCAACGAGCGTCACACATGTCTCATGGCTAAGGAGCAGAAGGTATTTACACGAGACACACCTAAGTATACTTATTCTAGCCATAAGGAATCTGTTGACGATGATATAAATTATAGTGTTTTATTCAAGGGATTATATAGAACTAAAATTGCTAAAATCAATGAGTTGATTGATGCCTTGAATGAAAAGAATAGATTAATAGAGAAGTAAGAGGATTTGCTTTTTGAGGAGCATGATAAGGTTGTAGAAGTAGAGAAATCCCTTGCTTTAGAATTAAAGAAGAATGAATTGCTTTCAATTGAATTATCTTCTTGTCATCCATCTATTTTTAGCTTTAAAACTGCAAATGATGATTTGAATGTTAGAATAGAAAAATTAAATGTTGCTAGTTCATCTCTAGAGCATGTTTCAATTTTTAATAGATGCAAGAATGTTGACATTGATTCATGTGTTGCAAATGTTGCTCTGATTGCTGACTTGAATGCTCGAATTGAAGAATTAAATGTTCAAGTTAAAATGCTAATGATGAACAAGGAAAAATAAAATTTGCTAGGGATGTCTACACCATTGGTAGACATCCCTCCATTAAGGATGGTTTTGGCTTCCATAAGGGATCCCTCCATTGGTAGGCATCCCTCCATTTGGGGGCCTTTGTCTTTCGAAGGTCCTCGAAAACATGGCTAACCATTTGTTATCAGCATATTGCCAAGCATTGTAGGAGCTTCAAAATCAGAATAGCTTCGATACGAAACGGTGAAATTAAAGGATAACAAAGGTAGCTTCGTCATAACAACACATGAGGATGATGCAAGGAGAAGGTGTCATCCAAGTCGCTGAGGGCAAAAGACAATGTTGTCCTTGTGCTATTTGTAAATCTTGTGTGTAATCTTTGAGGGCATAAATGTAATATCGTACAAAGCTATACGACTCCCTATAAATAGATGAATAGTGCCCTAAATAAAGGACCTTTTTGAAGGGCTGAACAATTGCTGCGTATAATCTTCTCCTCACTTCACTTCCGTTCTAAAACATTTTCTAGAGCCGAAGGTTTATTTGTAAACTTTATATATGAAGGAGAAGAAACATGTGGTCGATATGTAAGGCAAGTTGTCATGTTTAAACTTAAATATCTTTTATGTGTTCACTTGTAATTATAAATCACAATTCACTCAGTGAAATTTTGATCTTCGTCTTTGAAGGAGTTATCCTGAAGGGTTTACTGCTTGAAGACGAAGGTTGATTGTCTCTCTTAATTTTGTGTTGCCTTGTTTTTGATTGTGTATAGCAATTGAGAACGAGTGACCAACATTGGCACCCACCTCCGGTGAACTCTAAGACCACCTTCATCATGTCGCCAAAGAAGACAACGGCGCTAGGAGCTGTTCTTGCTCCCCTGGACACCAATCAAGACATAATCCTTCTAAGGGAGGCCCGAAGCCAGAAGAGGAAGGCCACTAGCCTAACTCCACAAGATGAAGAGCTAGATCAAGAGATCAGCAACCTGGAAGTCATACATCAACAGGTGGAAAAAAGAAGGGAGAAGATGCTTCAGTTGGCTGTACAAAAGAAGATTGACAAAGCAGCCATGAAAATGCGACATATCGCACAAGATACTGAGCGAGGCATAGACCACAACAAAGAGACCTTCGTCAGGAGGGCCCTAGCCACACAACATGTGGTATGATGATTTTCACCATGACAACATTGATTTTGATGATGCTTCTCCCCTAGCTACAGAACTACAGGCTGTGTCATGGCCACCTTCATACAAGCCACCCCAGCTACCCATGTACGATGTTCACTCAGACCCAAAGCAATTTCTGATGAGCTACGAAGCAACCATATCATCCTATGGTGGTAACACGGCTGTCATGGCAAAGTCCTTCGTCATGGCAGTCAGGAGTGTTGCTCAAACCTAGTACTCCTCTCTTAGGCCAGGAACAATTACATCATGGCAGAAATTGAAAGACATGTTGGTCACTAGCTTTCAAGGATTTCAGACGAAGCCAGTGACTGTTCAGGCTTTGTTCCAATGCACATAAGATCACGAGGAATATCTGCAGGCATATGTCTGAAGGTTCTTGCGCCTTAGAGCCCAGGCACCAACGGTGCCAAATGAAATCATCATTAAGGCAATGATCAAGGGACTTCGTTCAGGTCCAACGGCATAGTATTTTGCCAGGAAACCCCCTCAAGCCCTAGAGAAGCTTCTCCAAAAAATGGATGAGTATATCAGAGCTGACAATGATTTTCGACAAAGAAGGGAGGAGGCCTACAGGTACTCTGAGATGACTAGGGGCTTCGGGGGAAGGCTTCATCCAAGGCATGTCAGAACAATTCACAACCCCAGTTAAAGTGAAGATAAAAGCAATTACAATCAAGGGAAACAGCGCAACTCCTAGTCAATAGGGGTGCAACAGAACTCCTTCGAACCACCACTCCCAAGAGGCAGAAGAGGACAAAGCTTTGGAGGGAGATACAACTCCCAACCAAGAAGATTGTTCTGCCTATTCTACGGAGAAGACAAGGGACATACAATAAGAACTTGCCATGTTACGATACAAAAACAGAAGGAAATAGCTAAGGCCGAAGCACGCCAGAACCAGTCGAAGCAAGTTCTTCACACTGCTTCATGCTACTCTCCATACATCCCGGAGTATGTGTGCAACCAACATCTATTTCCACAACCTACATCTTCGGTTGCTTCAGCAAGTCACTCTCCAGCTAGGTGGGTCTTACCTCAGCCACCTGCATTAGTTCCAACTTCATCTCATAATCAGCAGCCTTAGGCGCAATGTCAAGTTCAGCAGTAGCGTGATGCAAGAGAAGAGTCTGAAGCTCGAACAGTTAATAGCAATGTTCCAGAATCCAGGCATATTTACTGAAGCAACAAAGGGGCTAGATCAAGAACTTGATACACATTTATTGTAATTTTCATTTATTTTGCTTTACTTTCTTGCCTTAAAAAATTAAGAAGGTGCAACCTTCGACACTTCGTAATAAATCTGAGGTTACACCATCGAGTGTAACAAAAAAGCCAAAGAAGCTCCAAAGTCGTTTCTAAAGAGATGTAGAGCTAAAATGACACCTAGTAAAGGTGAAGAAGCTCCAAAGTGATTCCTAAGGGGATGTAGAGCTAAAATGCCACCTAGTAAAGGTGAAGAAGCTCCAAAGTAATTCCTAAGGGGATGCAGAGCTAAAATACCGCCTGGTAAAGGTGAAGAGACTCTAAAGTCGTTCCTATGGGGATGCAGAGTCTTATTATAATATGTTTTACATCATCATTTTTACCCAAGCATCTTTTGCATCACATCATTGCATCATTTGGCATCATACCATCATGCATCATTTGGCATCATTCATGAAGAGAAAAGAACGGGCATGCAGGGGGAGAAATAAAAGAAAAATATGCTATAATCATCGTCGTCAATAACATGCAGAAAGGGATAATGCTTTGGCTTCGGTGACAAACATTTTATAACATTTCGAAGACCTTTGGATGAAAAGGGATTTTCTTTATAAAGCATGAAAAGAAGGGAAGGTGTTTTTTCACCTTCGGCTCAAAAAAGGTACGTACAATTTTTTCACGCTGCATAAAGAAATATAGTACACGATCCAACTAAAAACAATGCATAATTGTTTTTACATAAAGCAAGATGCTTTAGAATATATTTACATATTTCCCACATACAAAATACGAAGTCTTTACAACAGTTCAATCTTCTTTCAAAACCTTTTCAGTAGCTTCGTTTAGCAAAGTATTAACAGCTTCGTCTATTGCTGCGTTTGCCACCTTGAATTCATCAAGGATTCCCCTTAATGTTGGATCAGCTTCAGGATCATACGGTTCCAGGGGGAGAAAGTTCCGCTACATAAAGCCATAGTTCTGTCAAGTATGAGACTAAATAATTACGAAGCCAGAGCTCAACATAAACATATACCTATACGCCTTTCTCGCTCTGCAGCATCTTCAGCTCTCCTCGCCTCTTTTGAAGTGCGATGGGCCTCTTCCTCATTCTGTCTGATAGCTTCGTTCGCTATCACTCTTCCACTGTTCACCCAGATTCTAGAGTAAAATCTCCCACCTAGGGCAGTTGCTTCAGCCGAAGGTTCCTTGATGTCATTTGCCGAAATTGTAAATTCTAGCTGAATTATATCCTTCACATGTTCACATCCAACTTTTTCAAGTAACGATGCAGCCCCTCAGGCACCCACGCAGGCACAGAAATCCCCTCTACCACTGAGGACTTCATCAAAAGCTTCCACTTCACCTTCGATCCATTTAACTACACCTTCGAGATCATTGCAAATAAAATTTTGTTTAGTTGAAAACGCGCCAACTTTTGCAAATGTGCTCTTCGACTTATTACAACATTGCATGCAAACATTAAAGCATTCCTCCTTCGACTGATGAAGCTCCTCGATGTTCTTTTGAACTCTGTTTTGCTCAGTCTCAGATATTTCACGCTTCGCTTTTTCAACTTCAAAATTTTCGATCACTTCATGTTTTTCTTCTAATTTTAGCACTTCAAATTTGTGTAGCTCCACTTTGGCTAACAGTGCAGATTCTAAATCGACAATACACTTTGTATCAACTTTCTTCTTTTCTTTGAGTTTTGAAATTCTTGAAATCCCTTCGGAAAATTTAGCTAATTCATCCCGGCTCTCCTTCAGCTTATCGATTAAAGAAATTAAAATCTTATCTTTCTCCACAGCCTGATGCCATAGGTCTATAACTTCCGAGCATAGATTTACAAAGGCTATCCGAGTACTTTTATCCTCGGCATCCTTCTGCGCTTTTATAGCTTTACTCAAAATGAGTCCATGAAGGAGCAAAGTAAAAAAGATTAAATAACACGGTAAGCAAAAATATTCGAGTGATCGGTAAAGTAAAGGAGAAAAGTCTAAACAAACCTTTAAGTTATTATATGCTAGACAATCTGCGAGATGATCCTTCGGCATAGCAGATAGCACAAGCTCAAGCTTCGGATAACCCATGTTGTCCATCATTTCCTGGCAAACATCAATTTCTTTGTTGTCCGGCAGGCAATATAGGTAGTCATCTTCGTCATTTCCTCCGTATACCAAAGAGCCCCAAGGGTACTTCAGATCCTTTGCATAATATTGCACTTTGGCAATTTGTTGTTTGGATAATTGTTTCCCCAAAGCATGGCGAACAATGTATCCAAGATCGCCAAGAGACACCGCTTCGGGTATCGGCAGTGCTATCCTCTCTATTAAACTTTCAAATTCTTGTTCTAATGGTTTCGATTTCGAAGGTCTAGCCTTAGCGAAAACAGCAGGAGCAGCTTCGTCAATAGTCATTTTCAACTCATCAACCTTGCCTTCGAAAACCTTTGGGGGAGCAGGCGTTGCTATCTTTGCAGGCCTCAGAAGAGCGTCTAGTAGGTTGGCCATCCTTCTCCCTTTCTTTGGAGTTATTGCTAGAGCGGACGCTATTTTCGATAGCTCTTGCACCATCGGAGGATTTTGTAACTTCGTATATTGTTCCATCCTAGAGCTCTCTGTTTTTGTTGTTTCCAAGAGAATAGTGGGCGCTTCGACCACTACAGCAGATGCCTCGATCATCTACCCAAAAATTCCAAAAGTAACATTAGATCAAAATTGCCTTGATTCAAATCAAAGAAAAAGAGAAGTATTACCTTCGGAGCTGAAGGGATCTCTTCAACTACTTCGGTAGCTTCTACCTTAGAGGTCTCTGCAATAGGCAATACATGCAGTTTTGAAGCCCTCTCCAAATAGTACGACTTCGGTCGGTGGGTTAGAACTTTTGCTTTCTTTTGCTTCAGCGCAGTGGAGGAACTCGTTACTGCAATCTTTCTTTTCACTCCCTTTTTTCATGTAGGAAAGCAGTAATCAGGATAGACAAATCCAATGACATCAAACTCTCTATTCAACCTTCTTTTCCCCCAGGCACTGAAGGCAGTATTCATAGCTTCGTCTTTAGCCTTGGTGTATATCCCCAGCAATGCATCACTAGTCGCTTCAATGGCTTCTAGCTAGTCATCATTCGGTTCACCAAACTGATCCCTATAGAGATAAGTATATTTCACATACACAAGACCACCTTTGCTTGAGCTGGTGTCAGTTTCCTTCAGCATTTCCCACTTGTTAACAAGAGGCCACACCTTGACAGCTATATGCCCTTGAACCAAATCTCTGAAGCTGATGTAGCTACATACAGTGTTGAAGGCTACTAGGCATGCTTGAGCTTTTTCACTATTCTCGATCATAGGCCTTCTGATGCCGAAGCGTGATTGAATGAGTCGCCGAATCACATCCTTCACATCCTCCCTCTCAACCAAGTCGTTCTTAACATAAAACCACTACTTCATCCATGATCTTGGCCATGTTTTCCGGAATGTTGGAATAGGGCGTCTCGCATCAGAGTGATATGCGAAGGAGTAGCAGCCAAAATTGTTGTGATATTGTTCCTTCCCAACTGCCTCCGTCTGGTAGGATAATTCGTGAATATTGCACAAGCAGTCGACATCTGGATCCAGCCCTTGGCTCCTCATTGCCTAGATGAAAACTTCAACTTTAATCAAATCTTCGGGAGTAAGCTGATGAAGGAATATTTCGAATCTCTTCAGCACTTTGACTAACATTTTGTGCAAGGGAAAGTGAAGCCCAGCCTTCATAAAACTTTGGAACACTATTACTTCGTCTGCCTCAAGAAGAGGAACAGTGCTCTCTCCTCCGGCTCTTGTTGGGGGCCTTCGTCCTCCGAAGGTCCTCAAAAACATGATTTGACAATGTTTTCCAAGTGGATTATGTGAACAGGTGTTTTTCGGGCTCAGAACTATGAAGCACGGCCAGGACGAAGCCTGAACCAGACGAAGGACGAGCGTAGCCGAAGCTGTGCGCAGGGAAGCTTCGGCGCAATAGCTGAGGGGGGAACCGACTTAAAGATGAAAAGACTACGTGGGCCTTGACTGATTTCTGTAGGACATTAACAAATGTAATGGACATGGATGTAATTTTATGTGGGCTGCGTCCCGCGTCTATAAATAGATGAACAGTACTCCCGTACTGTTCACGCTGACTAAGCATTGGCATTTGCGTCACGCTTGTACTTTTTACCTCCTCTCAAGTCCGAAGGTACATTTGTAATTTGAAATCATTTCTATTTTCTCATGTTAATAAAATAGAAATGATTATATGATTTACATTATATGTTTTATATGAATCCTTCGTTATTACTTGTTGAATTTACGAAGGTATGTCTCTTGTGACCTTCGTCCGAAACTCATTATTCCCGAAGGAGAATAATGTTTGGTAGGACGAAGGGCCTTAACATTTAACACTTTTTATGTTGCCTTGTTCTTAATCCGAAGCATTTGAGAACAAGTCCCCAACATTGGCGCCCACCTCCGGTGAACACACTTCCACTTCGAGCTCTTTTGAACACCTTCGGAAGCTATGGCGCCGAAGAAAGCTTCAGCGACTGGGGCTTCAGCACTGCAGCCGCTGGACCACAACCAGGAGACCGTCTCTCTTCGGGAGGCCCGAAGTCAGAAGAGAAAGGCTGTCAGCCCGACGCTTCAGGAGGAAGAGCTAGACCAAGAAATCAGGGATATAGAGATCCTACATCAACAGGTACAAAGGAAGAAGGAGAAGATGGCCCGGCTAACTGAGTTGCAACGGCAGATAGATGAAGCCTCTGAGGAAGTCCGCCACCTCACCCATGATGAGCAAAACAGAAGGCCTCAGCAGAAAGACCTTCATCAGGAGGGCTTCGTCAACGAAGATGACTGGTATGACAATTTCCATCAGGGAAATTTTGTTTTCGATGATGCTTCTCCTTTGTCCGCTGAGCTGCAGGCTACACCTTGGCCTCCATCCTATAAGCCACCTCAGCTTCCCATGTTCGACGGTCACTCAGACCCGAAGCAGTTCCTGATGAGCTACGAAGCAACAGTGTCTTCGTATGGGGGCAATGCTGCAGTCATGGCGAAGTCTTTCGTCATGGCCGTCAGGAATGTTGCTCAGACCTGGTATTCCTCCCTCCGACCAGGGACAATTACCTCATGGCAGAAGCTGAAGGATATGTTGTTAACCAGCTTTCAAGGATTTCAGACGAAGCCGGTCACTGCACAAGCTTTATTTCAGTGCACTCAGGATCATGAAGAATACCTTCAGGCATATGTCAGAAGGTTCTTGCGATTGAGGGCACAGGCACCAACGGTGCCCAATGAAATTGTTATCGAAGCTATGATCAAGGGGCTTCGTCCTGGACCTGCAGCCCAATACTTTGCTAGGAAGCCTCCTCAGACTCTGGAGAAGCTACTCCAAAAGATGGACGAGTACATTCGGGCTGATAACGACTTTCGCCAAAGAAGGGAGGAGGCCTTCAGATTTTCTGAGATGACCAGGGGCTTCGGAGGGAGATACTACCCGAGGCATGTCCGGTCCATCCACAACACTCAGAATGATGATAAGGGGAGTCAGCAGAACAGACCGCAGTGCTCCTCACAGGCTTCGGGGCAACAACAAACTTCCTTCCGGCCACCAGCTCCAAGAGGCAGGGGCGCCAGGGGCTTCGGCGGAAGATTCGGAGATCAGCCAAGGAGACTGTTTTGCTTGTTCTGTGGAGAAGGCAAGGGCCATACCACTAGGATGTGCCATATTACAATCCAGAAGCAAAAGGAAATTGCTGAAGCTGCATCTCAACAAGCTCAGCCGAAGCAGGTCATGCATACTGCTTCGTATCATCCGCCTTACATCCCACAATACATAGACAATCACCCTGCAGCTTCTGTAGCTTCGGCAAGTCAACCTCAAGCTTCCTGGCAACAGCCTCCGCCCCCACCTCCATTGCAACAGGGTCAGCAGCCAGAAGGGAGTCAATATGCTCCACATCAAAGAGACTTCAGAGAACAATCCGAAGCTCGCACAGTCAACAGCACTGTGCCAGAGTCGAAGCACATTTATTGACACATATCCTACCTTTGATAGTAGTCTTTTCCATTCAATTCTATTCTCTGTAGCAAAAAACATTGATAGTTTCCATGTAATAATTTCGTTGTTTCCCACGAGGAAAATCTATTTTCTCTACAGGCTTAAGTTGCTGAAATTTTTTGTATTAACACGGAGGACCTTCGAAGTATTAAAAATTCTTCGGAGTAACAGAGTCGTTCTAAGGAACGCAGAGTAAGTTCATGAAGTCACAAAAAGCCGTTCCAAAGGGAGCGCAGTGTAAGTTTTCTGCTCAGAAGTCGTTCCTAAAGGAATGCAGAGCATACAGCGAAAAGTCAACGCTGATACCGTCTAAGTAAAAGACGAAGAAGCTCCAAAGACGTTCCTAAGGGAATGCAGAGCTTATACCGTCTAAGTAAAAGACGAAGAAGCTCCAAAGACGTTCCTAAGGGAATGCAGAGCTTACGAATGTATTTTGTGTGTATCTTCGGAACAGATGTCATTTGCATAACATAACATCATCACATCATTTCGCATAGCATAAGCATCATACATCATGTTGCATGCGGCAAAAGAAGGGTACACAGTATTAACCTTCGAAAGAATGATTTGAGAAAGTGCAAATTGTGCAAAGTCACGAGGGAATGCAATGATAATCTTCGGAAAATAGCTTCGGAGGCTGTTTTTACGAAGCACGGACAAGCTTCATCAGAACAGTATCAAAATTGAATAGCTTCGGAGAATATTTTCATGAAGCATGAACATGTTTCATCAGAATAATTTTAACGGAGAATGTCTTCTTCACGAAGCATGAAAAGAAGGGAAGGTGTTTTTTCGCCGAAGGCTCAAAAAGGTACGTAGAGTTTCATGCATCGTAAAGAATTGAATAATGAAAAGAAACTTGTATATTACATCCAAATGTACAAAATATTACATAGATCACAATTTAAATGTTTTTTCTAAATAGCATCTAGTCTTCTTTTAATACTACTTCGGCGGCTTCATTTAGAAGTTGATCAACAACTTTGTCCATGATAGCTTCGGCCATTTCTTTAATTTCATCATCTCCTTTTGAGTGGGGGTCGGCAGTCTCTGAGGGAAGAGAACATTTCTTCATTACTATTACAAACTGTGAGCAAAGTTTGAAGCAAGAATTACAACACAAAAAGAACGACTAATTAATACCTAATTGCCTTTCTGGCTCCGTACTTTTTTCGGCAGCTTCTGCCACTTTTCTAGCATCGTGGATGCCTTTTTCGCTTCTTTGGATGATCTCTTGCGCCATTCCTCGGCCGCCGTCGTTCCAGATATCAGTAAAAAATTTGCCACCAACCACGCTTGCTTCGGCCGAGGGGTCCTTGATGTCCTCGGAAGATAAGGTAGCTTCGGACTGAGCTAGAAATTTTACATGCTCGCAACCTTTCTTCTCTAAGACAGAAGCAATTCCTCTGGCGCCCGAAAAAGCGCAGATATCGCCGCGACTACTCAGGATTTCCTCGAAGGCCTCTGCTTCGTGACTAATCCATTCCAGTGGACCTTCGGGATTGCCTCGCGAGAAATTCTCTTCGCTGGAGAAGGCGCCCACGCTGGCAAAGCTGGTTTTAATTTTATTCACACATTCTATAGATTTGACATAACATTTTCCCTGAGTTGCACGAAGCTCTTTAACTCTTAACTCCAATTTGTTGACCATATGATCACTGAGTTCTCGTTTTGTTTCCTCAAGGACGCGCTCCTCTCTAGCTCTAGTCAGCTATTTCTGAAGATCTTTAATTTCACGCTTTTGGGCTTCGGCCTGGGTTTTCGAAGCAGCTTCATCCTTCTTTACTTTGTCTATCAGCGTAAGAAGAATTTTATCCTTTTCTAGAGCTTCGTTTCTCAGTTTGATAACTTCGGAGCGCAAATTATTGAACGCAATCTCATAACTCTCATCTTCGGCACTTTTTTGTGCTCTCAATGCGTTGCTCAGGATTAAACCCTATAAAAAAGAGAGTCTATATAAGAATAAAGGAATGAATTAAGTATTATAAAATTTTTTTTCAAAAAGTCTAATCCTCAAACCTTTAGGCTATTGTATGCAAGACTGTCTGCGAGATCCTCTTTCGTCATGGCGCTTAGTCCAGCTTCCAGCTTCGGGAATCCTATACTCCTGGCCATCTCTCGGCAGACAGATAGTTCTTTATTATCAGGTAGGCAGTATAGGAAGTCATCTTCATTTGTCCCATTGAATATTACTGCCCCCTTCGGATATTTCAGCTCTTTCGCATAGTGGTTAGCTTCATGAGATTCTTCTTCAGATAGTTTTTTCCCCGAAGCATGTCGTATGATGTAGTCGCACATGCTGGCAGGCGCTTCGGGGATGGCAGTGTCAGTTTCTTCAACTAAAACTGGATCTGGTATTTTTATTGCTTCGGCTTCCAAAGTTTTCTCCTTGAAGGGCTCTGAAGGCCCAGCTTTAGCTTCAGCCTGTCGCGTCGAAGCTTCAGTAGAAGCTTCAGCAATTTCAACATTCTTTTTCGGAGTTGTGCTTGAAGACTTAATTGTCTCCAAGACATCTAGTACGTTTACCATTCTTTTCCTTTTTGGGGTCACCGTTGGCCCCTTTTGGTTTTTTGCTGTTTCGACATTTGCTGCAGGACTCAAAACTTCTAATGATTTTTCCTTAGTCGGTTTTTTCGCTTCTTTCATTTTTTCTGCGGATGGCGCTTCGGCCATCTCTGCAATTTCTGGCAGTACGGTTGGCTGTTCAGCTTCGGCGGCCGAAGAGGTTTCTCCGGTGAACTCAGGCACCGAAGCTGGTTCAATATGGCGTGGCCGGTGTGCGAGGACCTTTACCCTCTTTCCTTTCGGTTCTGGCTCGCTAGGAGCAGTTGCAGCTTCTTCTTTTGCAGAGGTTGTGTTTTTCCTTTTTTGCCCTCGAATGGGATAACGATAATCAGGGTAGAAGAACCCAACTGCATCAAACACCCGGTTGAGTCTCTTCTTCTTTCGGCCTCCGAAGGCTGCTGATAACGCAGTGTTCTCAGCCTTCGAATATGCCCCAAGCAGTTCGTCACTTAATGTTTCAATGCTTTTCAACCAGTCGTCATCAGGTTCAATAAATTTATCTGCATATTTGAATGTGTACTTCAGTCTGATCAGTCCGCCTTCGTCGGACTCTTTGATAGTATCCTTCGGCATTTCCCATTTTTCTGCAAGTGGCCATACCCTGAAGGCAATGTGCTCTTGGACTAAGTCCCTTGTCCCAATGAAAGAGCAGACTATGCCGAAGGCTCTTTGGCATTCCTCGGCTGCTTCGTCCATTTCAACCTTCGGCCTTCGAAGTCCGAAGCGTTGCCAGATTGGGTGCATAATGATACTTTTGACATTATCTTGCGCTGTTAGATCATTTTTCACATAAAACCATTCAGTCATCCAGGCTCCGGGCCACCTCTTCCGAAAGGTCGGCACAGGGCAGCTTGACCCGGAGCGGGCGCCGAAGCTGTAGCACCCAAAATTGTTGTGATATTGCTCTTTTCCCCAGGGCTTCGTCTCGTACAATAACTCGTGTATGTTGCAGAAGCTTTTAGCGTTTGGTTCCAAACCTTGGCTTCTCACAGCCCAGACAAAAATCCCCATTCTTATAATAGCTTCGGGAGTGAGTTGATGAAGGTAGACTTGGAATGTTTTCAGTACCTCCACAACAAAGTTGCTCAGAGGGAATCGAAGCCCAGCCTTGAGAAAGCTTCGGAAAATCACAACTTCATCTTCTTCGGGGGTAGGAGAAGTCTTTTCTCCAGCGTCAGCCCTCACAATAGTTATATCTCGAAAATACCGCCCCCTCATATTATCTATATGGCTCTGCTTGATAGTGGTTTTCCCGAAAACCGTGTGACTTGGCCGCCATGGACGATCTTCGGCCTCTTCCCCACCACTCTCCACATCATAGCTGTCGCTGTCACCAGTATCTTCGGACAATCCTTCGAGGATTTCCTTGGTAATTTTCTCTGTATTCGTCTCTGCCATCGCTATCAGGAACCCCAGATTCTTCTCCTCCTCAAGACTCAGCTTCGTCTCAGCAGGGATCTTCTTGCCTTCAGACATCTTCGGAAACGCTAAAAAATTGTTCCCAAGGCCGAAGCTTAAAAATCAAAAAGACCAGCAAATCTTGGTGCAAGAGCTAAAAATTTTAGTGGGCCGAAGCAGATGGCAAGTGTGCGTACCAAATGAGTTTGCGGTGCGATATTATTTATACGCCCAGGGCGTTGACAATTGAAAGGTCCCGCTTGTCAGTGAATGTTGCTATTCTAGCAAAGGGAAGGTGTTTTTTCGGACCTTCGGCTCAAGGCCTTCGTCCATATCGCAATCTGAATTTATCATTAACAAATTAATATTGCGAGGGGCTACTGTTGGGGGCCTTCGTCCTCCGAAGGTCCTCAAAAACATGATTTGACAATGTTTTCCAAGTGGATTATGTGAACAGGTGTTTTTCGGGCTCAGAACTATGAAGCACGGCCAGGACGAAGCCTGAACCAGACGAAGGACGAGCGTAGCCGAAGCTGTGCGCAGGGAAGCTTCGGCGCAATAGCTGAGGGGGGAACCGACTTAAAGATGAAAAGACTACGTGGGCCTTGACTGATTTCTGTAGGACATTAACAAATGTAATGGACATGGATGTAATTTTATGTGGGCTGCGTCCCGCGTCTATAAATAGATGAACAGTACTCCCGTACTGTTCACGCTGACTAAGCATTGGCATTTGCGTCACGCTTGTACTTTTTACCTCCTCTCAAGTCCGAAGGTACATTTGTAATTTGAAATCATTTCTATTTTCTCATGTTAATAAAATAGAAATGATTATATGATTTACATTATATGTTTTATATGAATCCTTCGTTATTACTTGTTGAATTTACGAAGGTATGTCTCTTGTGACCTTCGTCCGAAACTCATTATTCCCGAAGGAGAATAATGTTTGGTAGGACGAAGGGCCTTAACATTTAACACTTTTTATGTTGCCTTGTTCTTAATCCGAAGCATTTGAGAACAAGTCCCCAACAGCTCTCATTATGAATATGTTATGAAAATATTTGCCCTTCATTGCCTCAATCTGCCCTTTCCTGACAGTAGATTTTCCGAAGACAACATGGCTTGGTCTCCATGGCCGATCCTCGGCATCTTCTGCACCACTATCAAAATCAAAGTCATCACTGCCCTCAGAATCTTCGGATAATACAGCAAGAATTTCACTAGTTATCTTTTCAGTGTTGGTCCTCTCCATATCTTCATAAAACCCAGCCAGTGTGGGGTCTTCGCTTCTCTTATCTTTGGCCATCTCAACTCTGATTAAGCAAAAAGTTGAAGCTCGAAAACAGTTGCAGTTACAGTTGCAGCAAACTAAGAGCAAACTAGTAAAAATTCAATAGCACCAAAATTATTTTGTCACAACCCTCATATATATGTACAAAATATCACTGCAAAGTGGCCCCCATAGTTCAGAAAGTTTCGCTATCCTAGCGGAGGGAAGGTGTTTCTCGGACCTTCGGCATAAGGCCTTTGTTTGTTTCATGGTCTAGGTTTGTTACAAAGAAACAAACTAATACTAGAGGGGCAACTGTTGGGGGCCTTCATATTTCGAAGGTCCTCAAAAACATGGCTAACCATTTGTTATCAGCATATTGCCAAGTATTGCAGGAGCTTCGAAACCAGAATAGCTTCGATACAGAACGGTGAAAGGATAACGAAGGTAGCTTCGTCATAACAACACATGAAGATGATGCAAGGAGAAGGTGTCATCCAAGTCACTGAGGGCAAAAGACAATGTTGTCCCTATGCTATTTGTAAATCATGCGCGTTATTTCTGAGGGCATTAATGTAATATCATACAAAGCTGCACAACTCCCTATAAATAGATGAACAATGTCCTGCATAAAGGACCTTTTTGGAAGGGCTGAACAATTGCTGCGTGTAATCTTCTCCTCACTTCACTTCTGCTCTAAAACATTTTCTAGAGCCGAAGGTATGTTTGTAAACTTTATATACGAAGGAGAATAAACATGTGGTTCATATGTAAGACAAGTTGTCATGTTTAAACTTAAATATCTTTTATATGTTCACTTGTAATTATAAATCACGATTCGCTCAGTGAAATTTTAATCTTCATCTTCGAAGGAGTTATCCCGATGGGATTACTGCTTGAAGACGAAGGCTGATTGTCTCTCTTAATATTGTGTTGCCTTGTTTTTTTATTGTGTATAGCAATTGAGAATGAGTGACCAACAATGTGCACCATAATGTTGATCATGCTTATTTTATGTGTTATGATGTGTTTTTGCTTCTCATGCCATGATTGCATCTTCTAGCTCATTCTATGCTCATTGTAGAAGTAGAGGCAATATTCTACTTATGATGTGTCCTATGTTCTTTATTACAAGTCTGGTAGAGTTGTTGCTTCTAATGTGGGAGCCAAATGCAAGAATGGTAAGACTTGCATTTGGGTGCCAAAATCATATGTGACTAACTTGATAGGACCCAACTCTAGTTGGGTACCTAAACCCCAAGCCTATTTCATTTTGCAGGTTTATGCATCCGGAGGCTCAAGATGGATCATTGATAGCGGATGCACAAACCACATGACATGGCAGAAGCAAATGTTTTCTTCCTACGTCAACAACAAGGATTCCCATGACACAATCATCTTTTGTGACGGGAATCAAGGCAAGGTAAAGGGGTTGGGTAAGATCACCATAACCATCGAGCATTCTGTTTCTACCATTTTTCTAGTAGAATCTCTTGGCTATAACCTGCTTTCCATTAGTCAGCTATGTCATATGGGTTAAAACTTCTTATTCACTAATGTAGTTGTAACTGTCTTTAGAAGGAGTTGTTGGGGGCCTTCTTGTAATGCCCCGAATTTTAGAGTTAGATTTTTCTTTCTTCATCACTCGCCAAATTCGGGCGTTACCTTTCCTCTTCCTTTTCTTCTCGCTAAGCCTTGTACATTTTCAAAGTTCTAGCGAGATTTAGCTCGAGACCTCGTGTGAGTAAACCCTAGAAATATTTTCCTTGGTTGTTGCATCATGCCGGACCATGATTTTCTTGCTTGTGGTTGAGTGATTTGTGAAGAGTATTCTTGGAGTGGAAGTTAGAACTAAATAGGAAAAATGGATAATAGGAAAATAAAAAGAAAATAGAAAAGGAAAATCTCTCCCTCTCTCCTTTCAGCCCAGCCGCGGCCTGCTTCCCTCCCCCCCATGGCCCGGCCTAGCGCGCGTGGCCTAGCGTGGCCTGCCCCGCTCCCCCTCGCTCTCCCTTGGGCCGGCTAGGTGGCGCGGCCCAGCTTGGCGGCCCAGCCGGCTCCCCCGCGTCCCTCGCGCGTGGCACGCACGGGCGGTTACAACCGCCGCCGCCGCCCTGGTGGGGCCCACCCGTCATTGCCCCGGTCGCCCCCCGTTCATCTCTATTCTCCCTCCCACGTCGCCCAGCGCCTTCTCTCTCCCCCCACCTTGCCCTCGCCGCTCGGAACCGCTGCCCCTGCACCCGTCCGAGCCGTCGTCGCCCCCCGAGGTGAGCTCGCCCCGTCTCCCCTTCCCCGTCCCTTCCGCCCCATCTCCCTCCTCCCTATGCCCATGGCGCGGCTTGGAGCTCGGCCCGGTGTGCCCATGGTGCATGGCCTGGAGCTCGGTTGGCGCGCGCGGTGCCCCGGCCCCCTCCCTTCCCTGCTGGCGCGTCCGTGGCGCGGCCAAGCCTTGACGTGGTGCGCGCGGAGCCCCGACGCGGCCCGCCCACCGCGCGGTGCCCCCGGCGAGGCTTGTCGCACCCATGGCTCGCGGCGCATGGCGCGTGGCCCTCCCGGCCCTCGGCGCGGCGCAGTCCCGCCCCTCCCCTCGCGTACCCTGGCCCCGTTCGTGGCTGGAGCTCACGGCGCGGTGGCATCCCGCGCAGCTCGACGTGCCCAGCGCGGCCGTCAGCGGCGTGCATAGCACGGCTGCTCGCGGTCAGCCCCGGCGTGGCCAGCTCGTGGTGCGCGGCCTCCCTAGCATCCCGCAGCGTGGCTTGTCATGTCCGGCGCTGCCAGCTTGGCCGTAGCTCGCTCGTGGCGGCTTGCGTAGCTCGCTTGCCTGCGACGCGCATGTGCGGCCAGCTTGACGGCTTGCTCACCCAACGCGACCAAGCGCGCGGCAACCCCATAAGCAGAGGCATGTGGCGTTGTTCGCGTGACGACACACATGCTTTAGTTCCCTTTTTATGCGTAGTGTCGCGCGGCGACTCCCTGCACCACTTAAAATTGCTAGTACTAATTGAATTATGTCAGGAAGCGACATGTTAACTAAGCGTGGAATTAATTATGATTAGATAATAACTATATTTGCACCTACATTAAATATCGGTTAGTATAACTACATGAAATTAAGTGGTTAAGTCCATTCTTTCCCGTAGCATGAGTATAATGAGTTGTCGATCGGAATGATGGTTATGTTTTATTACTACTCGTACGGTCGTAAGCGCTAGCCATATGTCGGGTGTATGATTATTGGATTCATCTCTTTGTATGGTGTACTATTTACTTTCTGAATTGAGATATGGATGTATGTTTGCGCTCGCATAGATAACGGTCCGGTTGAGGAGTCCGAAGAACTCGCAGGAGAAGCCCCTGAGCAGCGGCTGGTTGGTGGAGGCTAGTGTCCCTTGACCTATCTTTGTCCTATACATTCTATAATTCACTTTCCGCATTTACACAGTTATACCTAAGGATTGACTAGCTTTTGTTATCCATGTCCTTGCTTACCTACTTGGGTTGGATTATTATGGTTTAGCTTTATGCTAGTGCTTAACATTAATCAATGAACATGATGAGGTTTATCTATGATACGTTGTTTTCCTTCTTATTTATGATGTACTTGTGGCAATTAAGGGGACTCGAGTGGTTTCTCGAGTGCCTCTCCGTAAGGACCTGTTCGTTGGATGACCGCCTGGGAAAACAGTGCAACCATGTGGGTGGAATGGGACACCCTTAGCTGAATAATTAGAGGAACCGGGGTGTAGTTCGCTTAACCGTCGTGCCGTTAATGGGGCTCGGTGTATGCGGCTCGCTCTGCCAAGGTTGGTTCGCCCCTTGGGGTGGAGTGTGGTGCATTTAGGAAACCTAACAGGCGGCTACAGCCCCAGGGAATCTTTGTAAAGGCTACGTAGTGATACCCTGCTGGGTCACCTTGGTAGTGATCAATGGAGAGTCATGATCTCCGGGCAGAAAGGGAATCACGGCTTATGGGTAAAGTGCACAACCTCTGCAGAGTGTTTGAAAACTGATATATCAGCCATGCTCGCGGTTATGAGCGGCCAAGGGACTCCATTGATTAGTGATACTTGATCAGAGATGTTCGGATTACAGGTGGTGATGAGAATGATGGTTTTGGTATTGACTATGGTAATGGTAAGTGGTATTCTTTCCATTTGGAAAGGGTACATTTGGGTTAATAACGTGGGTTAGTTCTAAAACCTGGCTCTCTCTACTAGAAATAATAATATGACCAACTAAAAGCAACTACTTGACTTACCCCCACATAAAGCTAGTCCACTACAGCCAAACAGGACACTTGCTGAGTATGTTGATGTGTACTCACCCTTGCTCTACACACCAACCCCCCCTTCCCCAGGTTGTCCGCGTTGGAACCACTGCTCAGGAGAAGATGAAGCCGTGGAATAGGATTTCCAGGAGTTCCAAGATTACGACGAGTTTTAGGCGTGGGTTAGCGGCAACCCCCAGTCGGCTGCCTGTGAAGGCCGCGTGTATCTACATTTCATTTTCACACTTTGATTACTGTTAAAGACTATGTGGATGTCTCGAACATATGATGTAATCGACTATTATTCCCCTTTTATATTATGATTTGAGCATTGTGTGATGATGTCCAGTTATGTAACTGTTGTGTACGTGAATTGCTGATCCTGGCACGTACATGGTTCACATTCGGTTTGCCTTCTAAAAATGAGTGTGACATAGGTGGTATCAAAGCCGTGCTGACTGTAGGACCGCTAACCTAGAGTAGAATGGTCGTTCTAAGGATTATAGACCCCTATTATCACCTTGACTTTGATATCCCTTCAAAAGTTGGTCATATCGACCAAACCTATGTTCTACTATATATATTATTTATGTTTATTCTCATTCCTTATTTATTTATTTATGGTTTACTTACTGGTCATACTAGTTCTGTTCTCACTCTTATGCTTATGGTGTCTTTTGTAGATGGCTCGTCTTAGACACACTACACGAAAGTCCGTCATCCCCTTCTTGCCCTCTTGTCTCGCTAAGCGTCCGCTTCGCCGTCTAGTGACTGGTCAGTCTAGCCACTTGGAGATGCTACACCACCGCCTGCATGGGGAGCAGGAACGTCGACGACAGGAGCTGGAGCAGCAGGTCTCTTCTTTCTCGCTTCAGCAGGAGATAGAGTCTGTGAGGACTGCTCCCCTGTGCTCCCACTGGAGGCGCCCCCTGCACCACCACTGAGCACCCCAGCCGCTGGAGTAGCTGCTGGAGGAGACCCAGACGACGGAGGCGGCGACGACAACTTGAGGTTCAGCATCGACCTTTCAGCTGACTAGGAGCCGAAAGGATGGGTTGCCCGACCCATCACTCGTGATGCTGCTCGCGGGTGTCACTTCCACGATGCGCTCGACACCCTGCTATGCTAGGCACTCGACCGACGTACTTGGTCCATCGAGTATCGCTGTGTAGTCTTCCAGCACAGTCGTGGGATGTACCCGGACCGCTGGTAGGCGACCTGTTTGGTGCGCCGTCCGGAGAACAGTCTCCGAGGTGCGGAGGTCTGCTCAGAGCACTATTCTATCTCTGAGCGGAACTCAGCTGAGGCGGCAATGCAAGATGCCGCATGGCGTGCGCTTTTGCACTACTGCTAAGTGTTCGGCGGAGTAGCCAATGGTCTCAACCGGAAGTATTACCCCCACCGTCCCTCTGGCAGCACAGGAGGTGTGGTTGTCTCACCTGTCGGTGAGGACAATCCTAGGTTGAGCAGCATAATCAACCTGGCTGCCGTGCTAAACACGGAGCTGGACCATGCGTTGGACGAGCTGAGTAGGGCTCATGCTGAGATCGCCCAGCTGCGGGCTGAGCGCGTGGAGCATCGTCACGTGGAGGATGGCTCCCCCGCTCCCGTCGGGACTTAGCACCTGTACCGCTCACCTCGACGTGGACACCAGGCTTATGGCGACCCTGACTGCAGGACCAAGATAAATTTAGAACCATAGATCGTCAGTGTTGGGTTCTGTAATGAATTTTTTTTAAAAAAAGATAGAAGTCTTAGTCTTAGTTCTAGTCTTAGTCTTATTCTCGGTCTTACTTTTAGTTAGTCTTAGTTAGACAGGGTAGTTTGCTTATCCTGTGCTTTTATGCTTGTCATGATGAACTATGTTGGATTTGGATCTTTGTAATGACTGTTACCAGAGTGCGGGCATCCCCTGCACTTCGGTTTACCTGTTAAATGTTAATGAAGTTAGCTATCTAGTTGGGAAGCCTTTTTATTCCACTTTCCTCTTTATCTGAGAAGCTGTGTTGGTCTGTGTTGGAGATCAGTGAAGATATTCATCTGTTCAGTGTTGAGGAAGGATTCTATACTCTTTTCTTATGCTGTAAGTTGCAAGATCAGTTCTGATGTGTGATTGCATTTTGCAAATGTCAGACAACAGGCGCAGAGGAGGAAGGCGTGCTCAACAGGAGCATGCAGCCCTGCAGGATGGGCACCCCAGCAACAGCAGCTGCCACTCCCACCCCCGATGACCATCGAGCAAATGTTCTTGATGTAGACTCAGGCAATTCAAGCCATTGGTCAGACTCTGGCCGCCAATCAGCAGCAGCAGCAGCCACCACCCCAGCCTTAGATGCCTCAGATGCCCAGGGACAAGCATGCTGAATTCATGAGAGGTCATCCTCCAGTGTTCACTCATTCTTCTGACCCCATGGATGATGAAGATTGGCTACGCACTATGGAGCGGGAGTTGCACACCGCTCAGTGTGATGACAGGGAGAAAGTTTTGTATGGTCCCCGTCTGTTGAGAGGAGCAGCCAAGTCTTGGTGGGAGTCTTATCTCGCCACCCATGCCAACCCCGACGCCATCACCTGGGAAGAATTCAGAGATAGTTTCCATCAGTACCATGTTCCTGCAGGTCTGATGACAGTGAAGAAGGAGGAGTTCCTAGCACTCAAGCAGGGGTCAATGTCTATTAGTGAACACCGAGACAGGTTTCCGCAGCTGTCCCGTTATGCTCTTAAAGATGTCAACACCGACGCCAAGAGACAGTATCGTTTTCTGAGAGGCTTGGTCGACCCTCTGTAGTATCAGCTGATGAATCATACCTTTCCCACATTTCAGCACCTGATTGATAGAGCAATTATGACAAAGAGGAAGCGCAAAGAAATGGGGGATCGCAAGCGTAAGATCAATGGAACTCAGTCTAGAAGCAGCAATCGCCCTCGTTTCTCAGGCAATCCACCTCAGCAGTTCAGGCAGAACCAACGCCCACCTCAACATCAGCAGTTTCAGAAGCAGTACCCTCAGCATCAGTAGCAGAATCGCCAGAACAATCAGTCAGGAGGAGGTCAGTTCCAGAGGCAGAATCAGCAGGCACCTCGTCTTCCCGCCCCAGCAACCAACTAGAGCAGTCAAGCAGCACCAGTTCAGGGTGGAAACAGAGCATGTTTCCATTGTGGAGAGCAAGGCCATTTGGTGATGCAATTTCCGAAGAAGGCAGCCCAGCAGCAGTCATGCCCCAGTGCCCTAGCAAAGCAGAATGTGTCTCAGCCTGGAGCAGGCAACCGCTCTCAGCCACGCTACAACCATGGGAGACTGAACCACTTGGAGGCTGAAGCAGTTTAGGAGACCCCCGGCATGATAGTAGGTATGTTCCCAGTCGACTCCCATATTGCAGAAGTGTTATTTGATACTAGAGCAACACATTCATTCATTACTACATCATGGGTAGAAGCACATAACCTTCCAATAACTACCATGTCAACACCCATTCAAATTAACTCAGTCGGTGGTAGAATTCGAGCCGATAGCATTTGCTTGAATGTAAGTGTGGAAATAAGGGGGATAGTGTTTCCCGCTAATCTTATAGTAATGGGTACTCAGGGAATAGATGTCATCCTAGGGATGAACTGGCTAGATAAGTATCAGGCAGTTATCAGTTGTGATAAGAGAACAATCAAGTTGATGTCCCCACTAGGAGAGGAAGTGGTGACCAAGTTAGTCCCGCCTGAGCCAAAGAAAGGAAGTTGTTATCAGATGGCTGTTGATAGTAGTGAAGCAGATCCACTAGAGACTATCAAGGTTGTGTCAGAATTCCCAGATGTGTTCCCAAAGGACTTACCAGGTATGCCACCTGAGCAAAAAGTTGAGTTTGCCATAGAGCTTCTTCCTGGAACCGCTCCCATCTTTAAGAGAGCTTACAGAGTATCTGAGCCAGAGTTAGTTGAACTCAAGAAGCAGATCGATGAGCTGTTAGAGAAAGGTTACATCCGGCCAAGTACCTCGCCTTGGGCCGCCCCTGTCCTTTTCATGGAGAAGAAAGATAGCACTAGGAGGATGTGCATCGACTATCGAGCTCTAAATGAGGTCACGATCAAGAACAAGTACCCCTTGCCCAGAATAGAAGATCTGTTAGACTAGTTGATAGGAGCTAGCATGTTCTCAAAGATAGATCTGAGGTCAGGTTATCACCAGCTTAGGATCTGACCCTCAGACATTCTGAAGACGGCATTCATTACCAAGTATGGGTTGTATGAGTTCAATGTGATGTCTTTTGGTCTAACAAATGCACCAGCCTTCTTCATGAATCTGATGAATAGTGTATTCATGGATTATCTTGACAAGTTTGTGGTGGTATTTATTGATGACATTCTTATATATTCTCAAAGTGAAAAAGAGCATGCAGATCATTTGAGGATGGTATTGCAGAGATTACGAGAGCACCAGTTGTATGCAAAGTTGAGCAAGTGCGAGTTCTAGATTGATGAAGTCCTATTCTTGGGTCACATAATCAACAAAGAAGGATTGGTTGTGGATCCAAAGAAAGTGGCAGACATTCTGAATTGGAAAGCGCCCACAGATGCTCGAGGAATCAAGAGCTTCATTGGAATGGCCGGATATTATCGGCGATTCATTGAAGTGTTCTCGAAGATTGCGAAACCGATGACAGCTTTGCTAGGCAACAAAGTTGAGTTCAAGTGGACCCAGAAATGCCAAGAAGCCTTTGAAGCGCTGAAAGAGAAGTTGACTACAGCACCTGTCTTAGTCTTACCTGATGTGCACAAGCCCTTCTCGGTGTATTGTGATGCTTGTTACACTGGTTTGGGATGCGTGTTGATGCAAGAGGGAAGAGTTATGGCTTACTCGTCCCGACAGTTGAAGGTTCATGAGAAGAATTACCCAATCCATGACCTAGAGTTGGCAGCAGTGGTTCACGCACTAAAGACATGGAGGCACTATCTGTATGGGCAGAAATGTGATGTTTACACAGACCACAAGAGTCTGAAGTACATATTCACTCAGTCAGAGTTGAATATGAGGTAACAAAGATGGTTAGAGTTGATCAAAGGCTATGAATTGGAGATTCATTACCATCCAAGCAAAGCAAACGTAGTGGCAGATGCTTTGAGCAGGAAAAGTCAAGTCAATATGATGGTCGCTCACCCGATGCCTTATGAGTTGGCCAAAGAGTTTGACAGGCTAAGTCTCAGATTTCTGAACAATATGCGAGGAGTAACAGTTGAGTTAGAACCCACCCTAGAGCGGGAAATCAAAGAAGCACAGAAGAATGATGAGAAGATCAATGAAATCCGGCAGCTGATTCTAGAAGGCAGAGGTAAAGACTTTCGGGAAGATGCAGAAGGTGTGATATGGTTTAAGGACCGCTTGTGTGTTCCCAATGTCCAGTCTATTTGGGAGTTGATCCTCAAGGAAGCTCATGAGACAGCTTATTCTATACACCCTGGAAGTGAGAAGATGTCAGGATCTGAAGAAGAAGTTCTGGTGGTACGAAATGAAAAGGGAGATTACAGAGCACGTGGCTATGTGTGATAGTTATCGACGGATCAAGGCAGAGCATCAGAGACCAGCTGGGTTGTTGCAACCGTTGAGAATTCCTCAGTGGAAATGGGATGAAATTTGGCATGGACTTCATAGTCGGATTGCCTCGCACTCGAGCCGGCTATGATTCCATTTGGATAGTAGTGGACCTCTTAACCAAATCAACCCACTTCATAACTGTCAAGACCAACTACAGCAGTCCAGTATTGGCAGAGTTGTACATGTCTCAGATTGTTTGTCTTCATTGTGTGCCAAAGAAGATAGTGTCAGACAGAGGAACACAGTTCACCTCTCATTTCTGGCAGCAGTTGCATGAAGCCTTGGGTACACATCTGAATTTCAATTCAGCTTATCATCCGCAAACAGACGGTCAGACTGAAAGAAACAATCAAATCCTTGAAGATATGTTGAGAGGTTGTGCGTTGCAAGATCAGTCTGGATGGGACAAGAGGCTACCTTATGCAGAGTTCTCCTATAACAATAGTTACCAAGCCAGCTTGAAGATGTCACCATTTCAGGTGCTTTATGGAAGGAGTTGTCGAACTTCGTTGCAATGGGATCAGCCTGGAGAAAAGCAAGTGTTTGGGCCAGACATTTTGCTTGAAGCTGAAGAGAACATCAAGATGATTCGGGAGAATCTGAAGATAGCGCAATCAAGGCAGCGAAGTTATGCAGACACAAGAAGAAGAGAGCTGAGTTTCGAAGTTGGAGATTTTGTCTATTTGAAAGTTTCGCCTATTAGAGGAGTTAGAAGATTTGGAGTCAAAGGCAAGCTAGCACCCCGCTACGTTGGTCTGTATCAAATTCTTGCAAGGCGTGGAGAAGTGTCCTATCAGCTCAGTCTGCTAGAAAATTTGTCTGCTGTGCATAATGTCTTTCATGTGTCTCAGTTGAAGAAATGTCTACATGTGTCAGAAGAGCAGTTGCCAGTGGAGGGTCTTGAAGTCCAAGAAGACTTGACCTATATTGAGAAGCCAACAGGAATCATTGTGACTGCAGAGAGAGTCACCCGAAGGAAGATTATCAGAATGTGCAAAGTCAGATGGGGTCATCACTCCGAAGAAGAGGCAACTTGGGAGCGTGAAGATGATCTGATAGCTAAATATCCTGAACTCTTTGCTAGCCAACCTTGAATCTCGAGGGCGAGATTCTTTTAAGGGGGATAGGTTTGTAACACCCCGAATTTTAGAGTTAGATTTTTCTTTCTTCATCACTTTCCAAATTCGGGCGTTACCTTTCCTCTTCCTTTTCTTCTCACTAAGCCTTGTACATTTTCAAAGTTCTAGCGAGATTTAGCTCGAGACATCGTGTGAGTAAACCCTAGAAATATTTTCCTTGGTTGTTGCATCATGCCGGACCATGATTTTCTTGCTTGTGGTTGACTGATTTGTGAAGAGTATTCTTGGAGTGCAAGTTAGAACTAAATAGGAAAAATGGATAATAGGAAAATAAAAAGAAAATAGAAAGGAAAATCTATCCCTCTCTCCTTTCAGCCCAGCCGCGGCCTGCTTCCCTCCCCCCCACCCCGCGGCCCGGCCTAGCGCGCGTGGCCTGTCGTGGCTTGCCCCGCTCCCCCTCGCTCTCCCTTGGACCGGCTGGCTGGAGCAGTCCAGCTCGCCCCCGCGCGGCCCAGCTAGGCGGCCCAGCCGGCTCCCCCGCGTCCCTCGCGCGTGGGCGGTTACAGCCGCCGCCGCCGCCCTGGTGGGGCCCACCCATCATTGCCCTGGTCGCCCCCTGTTCATCTCTATTCTCCCTCCCAAGTCACCCAGCGCCTTCTCTCTCTCCCCCACCTCACCCTCGCCGCTCGGAACCGCCGCCCCTGCACCCGTCCGAGCCGTCGTCGCCCCCCGAGGTGAGCTCGCCCCGTCTCCCCGTCCCGTCCCCTCCGCCCCATCCCCCTCCTCCCTGTGCCCGTGGCGCAGCTTGGAGCTCGGCCCGGCGCGCCAATGGCGCACGGCCTGGAGCTCGGTCGGCACGCGCGGTGCCCCGGCTCGGCGTTCGACGCGTGGCACGCGCGCGCCCACCCTGACCCCCTCCCTTCCCTGCTGGCGCATCTGTGACGTGGCCAGGCCTTGGCGTGGTGCGCGCGGAGCCCCGGCGCGGCCCACCCAACATGCGGTGCCCCCGGTGAGGCTCGCCGCACCCGCGGCTCGCGGCGCATGGCGCGCGGTCCTCCCGGCCCTCGGCGCGGCGTGGTCCCACCCCTCCCCTCGCGTCCCCGTGGCCTCATTCGCGGCTAGCGCGCGGTCGGAGCTCACAGCGTGGTGGCATCCCGCGTAGCTCGGTGTGCCCGGCGTGGCCATCCGCGGCGCGCACAGCACGACTGCTCGTGGTCAGCCCCGGCGCGGCCTGCTCGTGGCGTGCGGCCACCCTCGCGCCCTCGCAGCGCGGCTTGTCGTGTCCGGCATTGCCACCTTGGCCGCAGCTCGCTCGTGGCGGCTTGCACAGCTCGCTTGCCTGCGACGCACACGTGTGGCCAGCTTGACGGCTTGCTCAACCAACGCGACCAAGCGCGCGACAACCCCATGCACAGAGGCATGTGGCGTTGTTCGCGTGACGACACGCATGCTTTAGTTGCCTTTTTATGCGTAGTGTCGCGCGGCGACTCCCCGCACCACTTAAAATTGCTAGTACTAATTGAATTATGTCAGGAAGCGACATGTTAACTAAGCGTGGAATTAATTATGATTAGATAATTACTATATTTGCACCTACATTAAATGTCGGTTAGTATAACTACATGAAATTAAGTGGTTAAGTTCATTCTTTCCCGTAGCATGAGTATAATGAGTTGTCGATTGGAATGATGGTTATGTTATTATTACTGTGGCGGAACCGCTCGAATTATTCCAGCTTAAGTGCCCAAGTCGCACCCTTAAGGGCAGCAACACACTTAAATCAGAATAACCCGTCAGTCCCTCGGATCTAGTCCGATAAAAGCCACTTATCCAGGATCGAATACCACTAGCTCACTCGAAGGTGAGGCACAGAGAAAATACAATAAAGCATAATACCACAAATTTAAGAGATATCATTAGTGATTACATTATCGGAGTTTCAGGAATAATAACCATAAATTTTAATGCAGCGGAAATAACTAACGGAGAAAACCGAGTAACGTGGCGAAGCCCGGCCACGCTACTCCTCCTGGTCCTCTCCCGCGGAAGCAGTAACCCACTCGACCATCTATCCCGGTGGCAGGGATGGAGGCCAAGTCACACCATCAACCAAATCAAGGAGGTACCTGCAAAAATTATGCCACAAGCAGGGCTGAGTATACTAATACTCAGCTAGACTTACCCGGTTTGAGGAGTCTACTCCTCTACCTCTAGACATGCAGCTGTTTGGCTGAGGGGTTTGGTTTGCCAAAAGCACTAGATGAGTCTAAAATCAATTTTTAGCTTTTCAAGTTTTAGTATGATCCTTTTAAAACTAGATGAGTACCTAGCTATTCATACATGGTATCAAACATTTTATCAATCAATATCTTTTGCCAGTCACCTCATTTCCACTTATTACTCAATGCAGTACAATGGATCAAGCAGTCTCATTAGCTGCGAGAAGCAGACGATTCGAATCGAGTTTTTAAACCTTGCAAGGTAAACCTAAACACACGACGTGGCGAGACACTCTGTCCCCACACACATCAACCGTCCCTATTGATTCCCTGGCAACAGATCAGGGCTCCCCGCCTTGGCGTACAATGCCTCACTGATCCCGACTGCCGTTGTGTAGTGACCGCACTTGTACCCACCATAACCGGAATGGGAGACCACGTCTCAGGTCGCGTGAGGGGTAAAGTCTGTGGGCAGGTTCACTCAGGTACTAGGCTTACTGATTTACCATATTTCTCGGCATGTGTTTAGTACGTTCAAACGCTTGACATAGGTATCCACACGTTAATCCTTATTCCAATTTCGTCTCATAGACCACACATCCCCATGGATCCGTGTCCACAGACTATCATCATTCTGTTATCAAAAATGGATACAACCAATTCCTAACCTCGAGCGAGTGCTAGAAAAGTCACTCGACTTCTACCGAGATCACTAATTAGTAAAGCAGCTACTTGACCTAGCATACTAGTATCCATCTCAAAAAGGAATCCTGAGTTCATGCAACTAGGGTTTTAGTCAACTCCTACACTTAAGTGCACAATCCAAGCCTACAAACATTAAGTGTAGTAAAATAGCATATATAAACGGTTATGCATAAAACCGGGGCTTGCCTTTAATTTAACACTTAGATAGTGTTTGCTGGGTTGGGTACTCGCTTGGCGAGCATCCACTGGTATGTCCATTCTTCCTTAGGTTGTCCACCAACTGCATCTTGTTGTTGGCACCACATCACTTGCACGATCGTCATCTCTCGGTCCTAAATGAGGTGCAAGATGCATATGTATGAATATAATGAAATAGCACAAGATATTCAAAGACACAGTGGCGAACTAAACATTAAATTGGAAGACACCGTAGACAACCACATGTTAGCTTTAGTTATCTACACGGCATCGGCATTCAACATTAACACCATTAGAAAGACGACAACATTTTATTTATTTACACAACGCGACTACGACATTACAAGTACACACATTTACTACGCTCACCTTAATCATTCATTTGTTCTCCTATTGACCACACAAGAGCAACCAAGACAACGTAAGTTAAATAGAACCTAGGCATCCATGTCTATGAAACTCTTATATCAAAATCAACTAGAGAAGAAACATATAAAACATGACACACATGCATTATTAAGCTTAGTCATGGCAAGTATACATTCATTAAGTGTTAACCAAACATTTTTAGCACAAAGGGTGAACTCAACCATCAAATGGGCACTTGCAGATTTTTGGACAGCAATACAGCAGTTACCTGTTTTAATCGTAACTTTTCAAATATTAATCCAAAAATAGCAAAATAGGACTTTATAGAAAGCTTAAAAAGTTATCTACAACTTTGGTATTGTCATCACAACATGATTCAACACTTAGCAAGGTCAAAACGTGCAATTACAGCAGCTCTATCCAGATTTGGACAGATTCAGACTTGCAACTTTAAAAATTGACAACTAGAGATTTATGTATCCAAACAAAGTGATCCTAGACTTTCTGGAAAGCTTAGCAAAAGTACTACACAACTTTTATAATCACCAAGAAGTGATTTCATGTTTAACTAAGTCAAACAATTCAGTGTTCAAAATCTGTTCTATCAGTGGACAGAACACAGGAACCAGTTTGCAAAATTCATAACTCTTAAACTTTCAGAACTATGGTTATGAAATTTTAACACAAGCAAGATAAGAAAAGCGTCTACAACTTTCTTATAGCGACTATAAACAGATTGTAACATTAAATTAGGCAAACAATATAGTTTCTGAAATCTGTACAGAATTTGGACAGATTGAGTTACTGGATTTGTAACAAGCATAACTCCTAAACGGTCAGACTTATGGCTGTCAAATTTTAACACCAGAAAGATAATAAAGTTATTTACCACTTTTTATAGCACATATCTACAGAAAACACAATTTAGTTCATCAAACATACAGCACGGGGAAATCACTGCGTGCAGTCCAAAACAACAATTAATAAATTTCAGCTTCTATACAATTCAAGAATTGCCACGTTCTAGAGACTTGAATTATTCTAACACTTTACCATTTGTTAGAGTTAAATTAATCAAATGAGGACTAACAAGTGGACTTACTACTTTTTGTCTGTGTCATTTCAAGCACTAGAAGTACCATACTCAATTAACAACGCATTCACCACAATCATCAAATCCGGCATAATGTATATCGAAGCGCTTTTCACCCACTAGTTCGCATTTTAGCATAGACACCACATGAGCACTACTAATTTTTACCCGCGATCATAACCATGCGAAATTGGGCTACAACATCCCAAACGGGTGTGAGAGCACTAGTTTCTAGTTTTAAACCCCATGATTATTCCATTAATCATTTTAACTACTTAATCGGCATCGACCGACTTAACCTTCATCTCGACGGTCCGAGCACCACAATTCACAAAAGTCTACCTAGACATCTAGCATCACATAGAGAGCCTACTACTCCACATTGCAATTCATGCAGAACCGCAAGGTGACAATAATAACACACAGCTAATCAACCTTTCTCTATGACCTTCAGTTAGGTCACCAACAGACGACATGATGACTACGAAGGCATGTCACCATTTCATCACACCCATTCATCGCCTACATGCGCACTAATTCTTTTCTTGCAACACATGCACTCACAATCAATCCACACTACACAAAATACACTTATTTGCGAAGCACAATTTAAGGAACGTCTAACGCGTATAGACTCGACTTATAATTATAGAGGAAGTGATGACTACTTACGGCATGTCATCACCTCTCTACATAAGCCAAAACAATTTCTAATATCGACTAAGAGTTCTAATTATTAAACACACTGTTACTTTCCACACGCAAATAAACCTCAACTTAACACTAGTGACACCGATGGATTTTTATTAAACTCATCATGCACATAACCTTGTCTCGCATACAACCATATGGTGGCGTGCACTCGAGACACTTCAATCAATGTGGAGAGACCACTAATATATGAACTCCGATACTCATGTTTTAATAATTCATCCTCTACGCAACTAGCATTTTCTAAACTACTCATCACATTAATAAATATACTCCCTATATAATCATGAATCCCATCATATTGCATAAAACAATTATACTTTTTGCATAACCACATATCGATACATTTCCCAAAACAAAAGCCACATTTTGTAACTTAGTTTTTCGCATCAAACAACGCATCGCATATTTTTCCTACCAAGATATAAAAACATCGGAGTTCTTTTCTACTTTATTTTCCTCTCTACACGCTTCCATTCATACAAATGTATTTTCACACACATAATCACACATGCACATCATCGACCAAAACCTAATTAGACTAACTACAAATCGCACACATCAAATAACCTCTTGTTCTCTAATCGCAAACGCGATCCTACCAATGCACATAACCGAAACATTTTACACACATCCATTCAAAATAATTAATCGAGTCGATCGAGAGTGACATGCATCGGCTCACCATAAACAAACCCAATCGGTGTTTGTAAGGACGTTGGCGATTCGATTTGTGCATCGCTCCGAACATCCGACGAGCGTTGAACGACTTGCCTTCTCCACGCAAAACACGGGGTTCCTCTCCTCCATAAAACAAAGCAAAACAGCACATATACACAATTAATCACTGAAGAATAATGTCGATGTGGAATCAAACAAGGATTGTCGTGGTCTCACCGTGGGTGAACGACGATGACGACGGGGCTACGCAAAAACAGCAAACACCCGGTGGGCATCACGGCGTGCTATCCAATGGCTCCACAAAACAGCGAGCCGGCAGCGCGCGAAGGCGTCGGGGCTGTTGCACATTTCATCGAGCACCTTGCGCACATCAGAAAGGAGCAAGGGAAGGGGCTATCCTAGGAAGGCGACAAGGGTGCTGTTCTTGGGAGAGGGGCTCGAGCCGGGGCGCTGCGCAGGGCTGTTGCTGCGTTCCAGGCGCTGCAACAAGGAGAGGAGCAAGGGGGAGGAAGGGGAAGGTTTGCAGGGGTGCCATGGACAGGGACGCTCGGATGGGGTCGGCCTGCACTAGGGAAACTCGGCTCGGCCATGGGAGAGGAGGAGCCGAGCTACAGAGGGGCGCTGGCCATGGAGAAGCTTCTGCGCGGCGTCCATTGCAGGGGAGGCCTCATATTTATAGACAAGGAATGGCTAGGGTTGGGCTGGTTTGCTTAGGGTAGAAGGAAACCAAAATCACTACTGGATTTTGGCGGTGATTCATCTGCGCGAGACGGGAACTGATGCGACAAACAAGGAAAACTCGCGTCAAGATGACAGACGATTGAGCGATTAATTTGGCCGAGAGTCTGATTTGATTTTGCTCGAAAATAATTCCCTATGTGTGATTTGAAAGTAAATTGTCTCGAGATACGACCGGCTTTCGGATTTATGATTGAAAGAGGTAAATCGCGACATTTAAAAATCATCGCTGATGTTGATTTTTGAAATCGGATCGGACATAGAGGTATTAAGTCGAGTCGGATAAGAATTGATTAGAGGACGACATATTGAGTATTCCGTGTGAGAGTACGGACTCAGATTAAAATAGTCAGACATAGATCAATGTTCGAGGAATTAAACTCGGGCTCAGACCAAATAACAGCCATCGAGAGTTTGATTTAATGAGCTTCAAATGAGATTTATAATTCGAGAATGATTTTTGAGTTTGCATTTGTTCCAAGAAATAAAAGTTTTAACAGGCTCCAAATTCGACCTTTTGTGAGACTGAGTAACTCCAAATTTGGTGAAACGTGAATGAATAATCTGGATAATCAGAGACATACACGAGCGAGAAATAGAAATTTTTACTGAGCATCCGAGATTAGGATAAATCTCCCATCATAACACGAAACTGACACCTAGGGTGTCACAATTACTACTTGTATGGTCGTAAGCGCTAGCCATATGTCGGGTGTATGATTATAGGATTCATCTCTTTGTATGGTGTACTGTTTACTTTCTAATTTAAGATATGGATGTATGTTTGCGCTTGCATAGATAACGGTTCGGTTGAGGAGTCCGAAGAACTCGCAGGAGAAGCCCCTGAGCAGCGGCTGGTTGGTGGAGGCAAGTGTCCCTTGACCTATCTTTGTCGTATACATTCTATAATTCACTTTCCACATTTACACAGTTATACCTAAGGATTGACTAGCTTTTGTTATCCATGTCCTTGCTTACTGTTGGGGGTATGCTTCATCGCCGAAGATCCTGAAAGAGGATATACCTTCAGCAGATCCCCTCAAAAGCAGCGCCGAAGCCACCATCCATGAAGCTTCGGCTTAGTAACATGCCTCAAGACGAAGGATCGCACCGACTTAAAGATAAAATGACCAATTAGTCCATGAGAGCATGTGTCATAGTTGTAATCTTTTGTAAAGAACATGAATGTAATATCTCACAGGCTGCGCCCTGTGCCTATAAATAGATGAACAGTACCCCCATACTGTTCATGCTGATTTGTATTTGCTCGCACGTCATGCTTGAATCTTTGCCTTTTATCAAGCCGAAGGTATAAATGTAATTCGATATTGTTCATGTTTAATATAATTTGAGGATATTAATGATGCCATATTATTATTTATATTATTTCTCATTTTTTATATGCTTCTTCCTTCATTAATACATGTTGAAATGTCGAAGGTATGTCCTTCATGCCCTTCGCCTGAAGATCTTTATATCCTAAGAGATATAATGCTTCGAAGGACAAAGGGTTCTAACTATTAACCCTTTATGTTGCCTTGTTCTTAATTCATAGCATTTGAGAACAAGTCTCCAATATTGGCGCCCACCTCTGGTGAACTCACTTCCACTGATTGAGCTGATGGCTTCGTCCAACAAGCAAGCTGAAGCTGCTTCGGCTACAAAGCTAGTCCTCCCGATAACAGGCGGTTCATGCTCAGAGAAGAGTACAACATGTTGGGGTGCAGGGACCCTTCATCAAGACAAAATGGTCCCACATCCCAATCACCTTCTCCTAGGAGGACCTTCAGCTCAAGGATTATCCTCATAATAATGCTATGGTCATATCTTGTGTCATCAAGGGATTTTTGGTCCACAATGTTTTGGTTGATATAGGCAGTGCAGCTGACATCATATTTGCTAAGGACTTCAGACAGATGCAAGAGCCAGAGGACAAGATTCATGATGCTATACACCCTCTTTGTGGCTTCGGAGGAAGGCAGATTGTAGCACTTGGAAAGATCACAATGCTAGTGACCTTTGGATTTGTCCACAATACAAGGACTGAGCAGGTTGTGTTTGATATTGTTGACATGGAATATCCCTACAATGCAATCATTGGTCGAGGAACACTTAATGCTTTCGAAGCAATTCTTCATCTACCATATCTATGCTTGAAGATACCTTCGGAGCAAGGGCCTATTACTATTCACGGAAGTCAGGAAGCTGCCAGAAAGGCTGAGCGAAAGGCAGGTGTTTGGTCCAGACATTTTGCTTGAAGCGGAAGAGAATATCAGAATGGTTTGAGAGAATCTAAAGATAGTGCAGTCCAGGCAGCGAAGCTATGCTGACATCAGAAGTAGAGAGCTGAGTTTTGAAGTGGGATATTATGTTTACCTAAATGTGTCACCCATCAGAGGAATCAAAAGGTTTGGAGTCAAGGGCAAGCTAGCACCTTGATACATCGAACCATACCAAATTCAGGCAAGACGTGGAGAAGTGGCATATCTACTCAGCCTACCAGAGAGTCTGTCAGCCATGCATGATGTGTTCCATGTGTATCAGCTGAAGAAGTGTTTGCGAGTACCAGAAGAGTAATTACCAACTGAAGATCTCGAAGTTCAAGAAGACCTAACTTATATCGAGAAACCTACTCAGATTCTGGAGACAGTAGATAGAGCCACTTGAAGAAGCACCATCAGAATGTTTAATTCAAGTGGGGCCACCATTTAGAGGAAGAAGCAACATGGGAAAGAGAAGGTGATTTGAGAGCCAAATATCCCGAACTCTTTGCTAACCAACCCAAAATCTCAAGGGCGAGATTCTTTTTAAGGGGGATAGGTTTGTAACACCCTGAATTTGGGGTATAAAATTTCTTCTCTAAATACCTAGCAAATTCAGGTGTTACTTCATTTCTCACTTCTATAATGTTTCTTTTCTATTATATTTAATTGGATTTTGGGTTAATTATGGGAGAGATGTATTATTTTTCTTTGGGATAATTAAAACCTAGGAAGATATATGAATGTTTTGCATCATGCTGAGCCTAGATTATTCTTTTGTTTGATGCACATGTTTGAATTATTTGAATTTGAATTGGGGTTTGATTTGATTGAATCCCTAGAGAAAATTTAAAAAAGCATTTAGAAATTTAGGAGAAATAGAAAAACTCATTTCAGCCCAGACAACCCAACTCGGCCTAGCTAGCCGCGCGCGCACGCCCGCCCTTCCACTGACAGTCGGGCCCCGCCTGTCGGCGCCAACCCGTGCCTGCGTGTCCCCGCTCTTTCTATCTCTCTCTAGCTAGTGGGACCGAGCTATCGGTGGCAACTCCCTTCGGGCACGCATCTCGTTCTCTCTCTATGCAATGGGCCCGCCTGATCAGCGCTGACCGCTCGCTCTTGCTGGCCCATGGGTCTCACCTGTTGGACCCGTCCATCCCGAACCACTTGCGCCCACGACCCGCACGTCGCCGTGGACTCCGCTACCACGACACATGCTGAGGCCGCGCCTGCCCCACCCCGGCCTTTTCTACCTGCCAAGTACCCCACTCGCTCTCCCTCATCCCTCACTCGCTCAATCGCGCGCCTCAGCACTCGCCACGCCCTGCTCGTGCACCCGAGGAGATCCAACGCCATTTGCCGTAGTCTCGGGCCTGTTCTGCGGCCACTATCGGGTCCCCGCCGTGTTCGTTGACCCGGTGAGCTCCGCCTCGACGCCAGCAACACGAGACACCCCTCGATTCGCCCCTTCCCCCTCTAATCCTCTCTGCTCACACTCACTGAACCTCCCTGAGTTCCTGCCATCGTTCAAGCATCCTAGAGCCCTCTCTCGAAGTAAGCAACCTCCCCATGCCTCTGATTCCCATCTCCTGCCACGGTGCATGCGCAATTGCTCGCCAGAGCAAGTCCTCGTCGTCGCTATGCCACCTCGCCACAGACCACCACTCTCTGTGGCCCCTGCGCCGGTGTCGTGCCCACGACCGTGTTCCCCGTGTCATCATGTAGCTTCCCATGCCCTTCCTAGAGCCCTAGGGACCCCCGGCGTGGTTGTGCTTGCGCCTCAGGTGAAGTTTCGCCACGGAGTCAGGCGGCTCTGCCGCTGGTAGCCAGGAAAGCCGACCAGGTTGGCCGTCTAATCTCATACGTCTATCCTGGATCGGATAACCCTTTTTTAATTAACAAGATCTAATCATAACCATCCAATTTGGATCCAGACGCTTAGGTGCGCGCCCGTGCCCCTACTGCTGGGCCCAGCCGGTCAGCCAGCCCCACCCCAGTGCCGCTGATGCCCTTGGCCCGCCTATCAGGCCACCCGTGCGCGAGCTCGCGCGAGCACTCGCTGTGGATCTCGATCGTCGATCTATGATAGGATGGCTGAGAACACCCCATACCCCTTCTCGTGGTCCTTTTGTTAAAGAGACCCTCGGCTTTTAGAAAACAACCCGTCGTCCCTGGTTCTTGCGCGCAGACCCCTGGTTCTTGCAGAGAAGCCCCTATACTTTATTTTTATCTTAGAAATAGGTCTAATTTTGTATTTTGAATTCCAAAACTTGTTTATTTCATATCTTTTGCATATGAGTTACAAATTGGGAGGTTCACATTGCAAAATGTTCATAAAATTATTCTCTACCTGTTTAAATTATTATCTTTCACTTTCTGCATGTATTAATTTTATGTGTAGGCTATAGGTTGATTTAAAGTGATGGTTTATTTATTAAAAGGAAAATAAAAGGAAAACCCTAATAAATTGTTAGATGGTCAACTTTGTGCAAGTAATCTCATGTAATGTATAAACCCATCCCTGGTATAATTTTAATAGTTAATTAATATAAATGAAGTTAAGTTATGTGATCCCATGAGATGGGCAGTACTTAGAGAACCACAAAACCCTAGGTGTAAATGTCCACCTTAGAACCTAGATTTCACTCTTGTGTTGATACTTTTCTTTGAACTTGTGTTCACTTGATTGTGCATGTTTGGTGTACTGTTTCTTTGTCATTTTGCAAATGTGTTGAATGAATGATTGCTTTGCGTAGACAACGAGCAGTTCGAGGTTTCCCGAGTGTGTTGCAGGAGACTTCCCTGAGCGGCAACCTAGTGAAGGCAAGTGTCCTCTGATCCATTATGTGCTATTTACTTTATAATTCAGTATCCCACGTTACATAATTAAAACCTTAGGATTGACTAGTTTGTATTTACCTTGTCCTTGATTACCTTTTAGGTTATTACGACTAGGTTCATGCTATTGCTTTACTTTAATCAATGAACATGATGAGAACATTTATGATACAATGATGTTATCTTGATTATGATGATGATCTTGTGATACTTTAGGGGACTCAGGTTGTTTCCTGAGTACCTCTCCATAAGGACCTGTTCGTTGAGAAACCACCCGGGATAACAGTACAACCATGAGGGTGGAATGGGACGTCCTTAGCTGATTAATTGATGAACTTGGGGGTGTAGTTGGCTTTGCCGGAGGGCCATCAATGGGGGCCGGAGCATAGTTCTTGCTCTGCTAACGGAGGGTGTCAAGGTTCATTCTGTGATATCCTGGCCCAAGGCTTAATAGAATTAATAGAGTATCCATACCAACAAGGTGCATCTTTTTTCGGAAGCCTATCTCGAAAGAACCTCCAAGTTAAGCATGCTTGACTTGGAGCAATTAAGGATGGATGGCCGATCGGGAAGTTTTCTCGAGTGTGCATGAGTGAGGACAAAGTGCACACAAAAGACTCGTGTTGGCCTGTGGGGACAATATATGATCCTAGCGAGCTGCCAGGAGTAAGTACCCCGCTGGTCCAGGGATTGGACAGGGTGTTAGAAGTGGTATCAGAGCTGACCCTTATGGTTTCACGGGCGTGTGTGGGTTAGGGGTTCGGGTATATGGCACATGTGGGCCCAAAGAGGTCACATGGCATGGCATATGACGACACTAGACACACAGACGTGGCTAAGAGGGGAGGTTCCTGGATTGGGGTTGACCGATGAAAGGATGTCTATCTTCTAAGGGGGTGGATTGTGATATCCTGGCCCCTGGGATGGTGAATCCTGGCCCAAGGCTTAATAGAATTAATAGAGTATCCATACCAATAAGGTGCATCTTCTTTTTGGAAGCCTATCTCGAAAGAACCTTCAAAGCAATTTAGGATGGGTGACCGACCAGGAAGTTTTCTTGGGTGCGCATGAGTGAGGACAAAGTGCGCACAAAAGACTCGTGTTGGTCTGTGGGGACAATATATGATCCTAGCACGCTGCCAAGAGTAAGTACTTGCCAGTCCAAGGCTTGGACGGGGTGTTACACATTCGATTTGGTTTTGTTAGTCACCCAGCTTAGGGTGGAGTACTGTGTTTGTACGACTGGCAAAACCTAACGAGCAACTGCACACCGGGGGAATCTTTGTAAAGGCTACATAGTGATTCCCTGGCCATTCACCTTGGTAGTGAAGATCGGGTTTTTACAACCCAGGCTGGGAAGAGGATCACGACTCATGGGTAAAGTGTGCAACCTCTGCCGAGTGTTAGAAACTGGTATATCAGTCATGCTCATGGTTAAGAGCAGCCTTGGGATCCTCTTTGATTAGAGTAACTTTGGATACTTTTATGATGAAGGTAAATGGTGATGATTATAACTATGGTTTCTAGTATTTCCTCTTGGAGGGAGTGCCATTTGTGTAATAACTTGGGTTTATTACTAAAACTTGGCTTTCTACTAGTAATAAATACCTGACTAACTAAAAGCAGCTGCTTTGAGCTTAACTCCACATACAACGTCCACTTTAGCCAATCGGGGCATTTGCTGAGTAAGTTGATGTGTACTCACCCTTACTTTATACCCCCAACCCCAGGTTGTCCCATTGCAATTAGTGCTCAGGTGAGGATGAAGGCAACATGGAGGACTTTTAGGAGCTCTAGGACTACGATGAGTTCTAGTTATAGTTTAGTGGAAACCCCCAGTAAGCTGTCTGTGAAGGCCTTATCTTCTATGTTTCTTATTCCACACTTTGATTATGTTAATGACTATGTCAAGTTAATGACTCTGTGGATGTCTTGGACATCTTGATGTAATAAAGTATTATTTCCGCTATTTTTTGAGCAATGTGTGATGATGTCCAACTATGTAATCGCTATGTACGTGAGTTTCTGATCCTGGCACGTACATGGTTCGCATTTGGTTTGCCTTCCAAAACCAGGTGTGACAGCAGGCGGGAACCGAACGGGCTCTGCCCCACACACGTGGCCCTGCACGGCCAATCAGCCACCGACATGCCTGCACCATGTCCATGCCTATAAAGGCTGCCCAAGCCTTCGAGCATGCCCCACATTTCCCTTAGCTTATTGCCTAGATTCCTTGAGCCAGCACCTAACTCCGGCGAGCTCTACGTATGTCGTCGTTGCCTCCGAGAGCCGACCACCGCGGCCAACCCACTTCACCCACCCTCCAACCAATCTGGCCCCACTTTCATCTTCACCGAAGATCTGTAGAGCCTCCCTGAGCTCGAGTCATAGTTCTAACCCTGCCGGAAGAAGGAAATTGATCTCGCCAGATTCCTCACACCCATTCGGTGACTATAGCCCAAGCTCCATGCTCCACCATCATCTAATTCCATGGGCCTACAATTTCACCATCACCCCATGAAGCTCCCCGACTGGTTAGGCTGAGCTCTACCGCTGTCCGCTGTTGTCTAGCTAGAGCACTCGTCCGCATCAAGCTTTGCCGCCTGGAGACGAGCGACCCTGGCCACCTCCAGCCACGACCCGACCATCGACGTGACCCACGATAAAATTGTAGGTTTTGTCATTGCATAAAATTGTAGGTCTGGTCTAAGAATTTTGATTGTATTTATCCACTTAAAACTATTTGGGTCCTTAACTAAATAAAACAAGAAAAATGGTAAATGAATGAAAACAGGGTGCTCAATAGTTTTCTTAGACTAAGTAGATGCTGTAGAACCTAGAAAAATGTAAACCACCCTAGCCTAGGGAGAAATAGGTAGTAATCTTTTAATTGGACAAAACATGGATAACTTTAGAAAACCCTAGAATTTCATCCTTACTGAGTTAAAACTCCAACCCATGGAATGATTGCTCTTGTGCTAAGAAGAGTCTAGGAAAAATGACAAACCTGTTATTGGACACTTCTCAAAGGGCAAGTTAGTTATAGGTGCCCTCTTGGCCAAAAACCTTAGAAAATCATAGATGAAAGACCACTAAGACCATCCAGTGAAACCTTGTGCAAGTCCCTAATATCTCACCTAGTTGATGGGAAAATACCAAATGTGACAGTAGCTATTTTTACATAGGTGATGTAGTGTCAAGTGCCCCCTCTGCACTTTTAAACATCAATTAAGTAGATATAGCACAAGATATCAATCTACCACTATTCACCCTAAAGATACCAATTAAAGTACCATAGTTATAATCAACAAATGAATATCTAACACAAGATAAACAACAAGCACCATAGATATCAGTTGATCTATACATCAAACACAAGATGATATCAAAACTAAATCATTATCCCCTTAAGATCAAAAGGAACTCAAGGAAACCCCGCCTTAACCAAGGTGAGCTCATCCTCATCACAAGGTTGATCTTTAAGCCCTTTAGCACACAAAACACCTTCGCCCTTAAGATAAGCTTCCCTCTCAAGTTGATGTAAGGTTTAATGCACAAATTATCCCTTTGACATCAAACACTAAAACCATAATTCAAACAAAAATGTAGGATGATGTCAAGGGACATCATAGATGAAGCAAAGAAAGTGCAACACACTAACATTACTCACCCTTACATATTGAATATATGCAACACGAGCATCGTAGGGACATCAAGGTATAAATAGTTAATATAAGAAAGTCAATACCTCTTTTTGTACCTTTACCATGTGATGGTGTCCTTTCCATCTAAGTTGGCAGAGTTCCCTTGCTCATCAATTTAAGATTTCCACCTTGACAGCTTTATCTCCATGGAGCTCCTCCACACTTATGCCTGATCCTTTATCCCGATCTTTTCTTGTTACTAAGACACCAAACTTAGAACAAGTTCTAGCATTATGGCACAAGAGAAAGCTTCTATTCTAGTGATCACCACAAGAGATATTAATTAGAACACACTATCTAGGCTACAAATTGAGAGATCGTCACTATACATGTGAAACACTAAAACAACTCCATGATTTGAAAGAAAAACATCTAGGATCACCAACTATCATGGAGAAAACAATAGAGAGCACGAGCAATTTTAAAATACGCAATTACTCACAACTTTAGATACCGATTGCATGACTTGTAGAGGTACCGAAGTCCTGATTGCTTCATATCTTGCTCATCTTCCATTTTCCACCTCGAGACTATATAGGATCACTCAAGAAACAGTTAGTCTTAAAATACACAAGTTATGTGTGCTCCCCCTAAAGATGTGCATCAAGTCTTTGAATGACTTGCACCCTGCACATTCTAGCATCCTCGGAACTAGAGGGGACCACAACATACCTTGGTTTAGGCATAATATATCAATTGCATCACGAAAAGATACTAATTGAAAAATGACATAATTCAGCCTATCCCTAGTGGAAACAAAGCATGCTTTAACAGATAAAACTCATTAACAAGCTAAGCATGCTACACACATGATGATCATTGTAACACACATACCAATTAAGAAAGGTAGGATCGTACATTGAAAGAACAACATCTAAGCATGAGATCTATGCATACTATGATTAAAAAGAATTTGATTAGGTACACCAATAGAAAGAAAACACCACATTAAAGCACCAAGCTCCTAATCCATTATACTACCAATTGAAAGGCAAGAAACTAGCCATGATCATAATCAATGGAACTTCAAGATATTCAATGAATTTGCACAGTTCCATTTTCCATACCTTAGCCTTTTACTCGATTGCCATGAGATCCATTCTTCTAAGTTGTATGGAGAGAGAGCACCTATTGTCACTAATTGAGGGCTCCTTTTGCTCATTCGTACATCTCCTTCCTTAAGAACACTTTGATATAGCTCAAAGGATTGCATTAGCGACAGAAGCAGGAATTTCTTGTTTTGATAAACATAAAGTACCAAACAACGAAATCATGTGAATATGGACTAAACAACAATATCATGCTTGCACATAGATCACTATCAATATAACACATCATGATTTATAAAAAGATACAGATTTAGCCATATACACCAAAGGAGCTAATCATGGCAGATAGATATATCAAATGAAAAACTACCCATTGAAGGATTCAAGAGAAATAAGCTTTAAAGTGCACAACCATGATTAATCAAGCATTATTCTCCTATTAAAAAGACATGGATTGCAAGAACACTAATACAACGCCAGCAATCTCAAAGACTTAATTACTCCATGGACAGATCAAGCAAAACAAGCCAACTTAAGAGCAATACCAATTGAAAATAATGCACTTAAGATACAAGGTTACCGTCCTTTGGAGAGCAAGTTGCAGATTTTCATCCAGGTATTTTGTTTGATTCACCGATAATGGTTACAGACCTCTACATCTTATTTAACTTGAGATGAATATGCGATCAGTAGTATACAATAATTCAACCTTAGGTCAATAAATAGATTATAAAACTGAAAACTTAATTATGAGAGTTCAAATTAACCGTCTTAAGCGCTCCCAAGGTCTCCAATCCATCTCAGGGCACCTACATGGTCTAGTTGGCACAGTTTGGTGCCCATCCCGGGATGGGTTCATAAGAATCATTTAATAGTGCCTTGGTACCCAAATAGCATTTGTGCTAGTGCTAAGTGATATCAGGATGGGTCTAACACAAGTGTGTCATTTGGGTCTCCTAAGCGAATGAGATGAATTTATTTGCTTAGGAACTTTACCCATTTTACATACCTTATGTAGATGACTTTGTTCACCACACTTGTAGCAGAAACGTCGCTCAGCTTGGTATGATGCTTGTTGTTCATTCTTGTTTTTTGGTGAGGGTCATCGTGGGGGATGCACGTCCTTGATTCTTCATGAGGGGGCATGAAGTGATCACATGGTCCTCGTTGTTGCATCCAAAGCATCTCCTCATCCTTTCCTCCTTGTCTTCGTGTGGACAAGGCACAATGAAGTGGCGCTCGTTGCACTTGAAGCATCTCCTTTTGCTCTTCCCTTTTTGTGCTTGGAGGACATAGAAGGATCGTCAGCACAAATAACATGGCTAATTGAAATTTTACCTTTTTCCTTGTTCATATTAATTGCTTCATTTATTGCTTTAGGAACTTGCTTCTTGTGGAGTTTGACACTTGATGCGGTTTCTCCCTTCTCAAGCTTCTTCACCACACATCTGTGGATATCTTGAGGAGGTTGAGCATGATATCTTCTTCTCATTGTGTTGTTTTCTTATTCGCAAGCAACTTTTCTTTTTATCCTACATCTTGTTGCTCAATAAAAGATTGGCCTTTCTTGGAGCAGCAGGGGTTAGCACATGACAGAATATTATCTAGTTTCATACATGAGCAAGAATGAGGTGTTGGTCACTTGTTTTTGATCGCTAAGCACAATCAAGAAACAAGGCAACACAATATTAAAAGAATAGATAACCTTCATTATGAAGGAGCTCCTTCATCAGCGAAAGTAGTTACTAAATGAACACATGAACGTACAAGTAATACAAAAGGGTTCAGATATAATAGTTCATTTGTGATATTTTCTTGATATCTTTTTCTTAACTTAAATTAACTCTACAAGTGTACCTTCAGCAGCTGTAGAGAGAATTACAACAAAGATGTTGTGAAGAGAGATTTACAGAGCGATTGCACCGTCCACCAAAAAGGTACTTTATGTAGGGCACTGTTCATCTATTTATAGAGAATGGTACATCTTCGTACGATATTACATGCATGCCCTCATAGATTACACACAAAGTTTACAAATATCATAGGGACAACACTGTCTTTTGCTTCTAGCAACTTGGATAACACCTTCTTCTTGTATCGTCTTCCTGCGTCATTGTGACGAAGCTAACTTCGCTGTGGTTTGTCACACCCGGTTTTTGGAAGGTAAACCGAATGTGGACCATGTACGCACCAGGATCAGAACTCACGTACACAGCGATTACATAATTGGACAACATCACACAATGCTTGAATTAAATAGTGGAAAGGTACTTAGTTACATCAAGATGTCTGAGACATCCACAGAGTCTAATACATATCTATAGTGGTCAACAATAATATCAAAGTGCGGAGTAATGAAACATAGAAGATAAGCCTACACAGGCAGCTGACTGGGGGTTTGCCATTAAAGTAAACTAGAACTCGTCGTAGTCCTGGAACTCCTCAAAGTCCTCCATGTTGCCAACTTCACCTCCTAAGCACTGAGTACAGTGGGGACAACCTGGGGTGGGGTGGTTTGTAAAGCAAGGGTGAGTACACATCAACGTACTCAACAAATGTCCCGTTTGGCTAAAGTGGACTAGCTGTATGTGGAGTTAAGGTTAAGCAGTTGCTTTTAGTTGGTCAACTTTTATTACTATAAGTAGAGCCAAGTTTTTAGTAATAAACCTAGTTATTACCCAGAGGCACTCCCTCCAAGAGGAAATACTAGAGATCAGATTTATAACCATCATTGCTATTCATCATCATAAAAGTAACCAAAGTTCTTCTAATCGAAGAGGATCCCAAGGCTGCTCATAATCATGAGCACGGCTGATATACCAGTTTCTAACACTCTGTAGAGGTTGCACACTTTACCCACAAGTCATGCTTCCCTTTCTACCCGGGGTTTTAGCCTCCCCATTGATCACTACCAAGGTGACCTAACAGGGTCTCACTACGTAGCCTTTACAAAGATTTCCCAGAGGTCATAGTCGCCCGTTAGGTTTCTCCAGTTTGATAAACATAGTACATCTCCCCTGAGGAAGGGTGACTAACAAAACCAAATCAAAGAACCTCTGCAACTAGCCTCGGCAGAGCAAGTACTGTGCCCGGACCCCATTGACGGCCCTACGGTGAAGCCAACTACTCCTCTGGTTCCTCTAATTAATCAGCTAAGGGCGTCCCATTCTACCCTCATGGTTGCATTGTTATCCCAGGTTGTCACTCCCCAAATAGGTCCTTACGGAGAGGTACTCAGGAAATAGCCTGAGCCCCCTAAAGTAATCACAAGAACCTCATCGGGATAACATCATCGTATCATAAAAGATCACATCATGTTCATTGATTAAGTTAAAGCAATAGCATAAGCTAACCATGATTAACCCAAAAAGGTAAACAAGGGTAAGGTAAATACACACTAGTGAATCCTTAAGTTTCAATAATGTAATGCGGGACAGTGAATTATAAAGTAAAGTATGACATGATAGGTCTGAGGATACTTGCCTTCACCAGGTTGTTGCTCAGAGGGTTCTTCGGCAACACACTCAGGAACCACGAGCTGCTCGTTGTTTAAATAAAGCGAGCATACATTCAATACATTTAGAAGGTAAAAATGAACATCACATCACACATGAACAATCATTAGCACACAACTCAAAGAGGTATAGTATTAAGTACAGGGGAATGATATCAAGTTATAAAATGGACTAATCCTAATTGGGGAATTGATTACTCTCTAAGTGTTTGGGACATAACTTAAAAAGGTAAAGTAATAATTAAACAAAGAAAAGATTAAATTATAAGATGAACTGCTCTCATTTAGGAATTTGATTATCCTTTAAATGTTATCCATAATTACATACCTAATTCTATTTATCTCATTAAGGCCTAAAGGTTAAACCAAAAATGAATTCATGAAATGCATAACACTAATCTCACAAGATTAAATATACTTTATTCCTAGGATTCTCCTTTTATTTATTTCATTAAATAAATAAATCAACATATACTTTAATTCTATATTCTAAGTGTAAAAATTAAAGTATACAGATTACAGTTGGTCATATTTTATTTGAGCAGAGAATAATCTTGTGAACATATTGCAATTTGAACCACTAAATTTGGAGTTCATATGAAAAAGATATGAAATAAACAAGTTTTGAAGTTTGAAATATGAAATTAGGGCTAAATCTCTAATTAAATAAAAGTCCAGGGGGCTATTCTAAAGAAACCAGGGACCTATGCGCTAAAACAGAGGACGGCGGGTTGATTTCCTAAAACTAGGGGGTTCTTAAGCAAAACTCACACGCGAAGGGGTACGTGGTAACCTCAGCCATCGGATCAGAGATCAGCGGCCCAGATTAGATCGCGCGGGCACACGCGCGGGCGTGGGCGCGTGGACATGGCTGACAGGCAGGGCCAGGGCGTCAGCGGGTCAGGGCGGGCTGACCAGCCGGGCCCAGAGGTAGAGACTCAGGTGAGGGGGGAAGAGAGAGGGGCGGTTAGATCCAGATCGGAGGGTTAGGACGAAATCCGCTCGGGTTGGCTCTGAACTATCCGATCTCGGATGGACGACCGAGATCTAACGGCCAGGGGCTAACTTGAGCGCGGTGGCGCCGCTCGGTCCCGCGGCAAGAGTTCGTCGGTGACGAAGAGGCTGGCCACGGCGGGGCTCTAGTGGCTTAGGGAAAAGGTCATACGTGCTCAGCGCGACGTGGCGAACACAACCTTGGGCGCAGAACCGGCACGAGGGCGCCGGAGAACGAGACCGCGGTGGGAAATAAAGGCATGGGAAGGGTGCTCACCTCGAGTGCGAACTCCGGGACGCTTGGAGAACGGCGGGGCTGCGATGGAGCCTTGAGTCGACGGTGGCGGGGCTCCAGCTGCGCAAGAAACGCTCCGGTAAGCACGGACCGGGCAAACCAGAGAGGGGAAGGGCAAACCAGGGGGTGTCTTGAGTAGCTGACGGCAAGGCGGAACTCACCGAGGCAATAGACGGGGCGCGGGCTCGACGATGGTCGCAGAACGGATGGCAGTCAATGGTGGGTGGTGGCGGAGCTCTATGCTTGCGTGGGCAGAGCGAGAGAGAGGGCGAGAGAGTTGGGCAGGGGGCGCAAGTGAGAGAGGGGAGGTGGGCGAGCAGGGCGGGAGGCTCAAAAGTGGCGCAGGGGCAAGGACGTGGCCAGAGAACGCGTGGACGTGGGCGCGTCCATGGCGGGGAGATCGTGGGTGGGAGGTTGAGGACGACTGACAGGTGGGGACGGTTGGACAGAGAGAGAGTGGGCGCGGGGGGGGGGGGGAAGAACGACACCGACAGCTCTGGCCCATGGGGCAGCGAGAGAGAGGGGAGGAGAGAGCGCGCTGGTTGGCGCCGACAGGTGGGCCCGCCTATAAGGCACAGGGGGCGCGCGGGCGTGGGCTAAATGGCCCGACTTGGGCTGAAATGGCCTTTTTTATTTCTAGGGAATTTCTAATTGCTTTTCTATTTATTTTCTCTAGGGTTTTCAATTCAAATTCAAATCAAGTTTCAAATTCAAACCAAATCAAATATATGCAACAATTCAAAGAATATTTAGACTCAGTATGATGCAACATTCCATGACTCATAGGTTTTGGGCAAAATAAAATAAATAAACCTTCACTAATACCACCAATTCTAATTAAAAGAAAAAGAGAGGGAGAAAACTAGAGAGAGAGAGTGAAGCTAGAGTGATATAGAGAAGAGTAACACCTGAATTTGGATGACCATAAGAAAGAAATTTTATACCCCCAAATTTAGAGTGTTACACGCTTCCACTGTTCTGTGCCAAAGCTATTATGACTCCGAAGCTCCTGTAACTTTAGTAATATGCTGATAACAAATGGTTAGCCATGTTTTGAGGACCTTCGAAAGATGAAGGCCCCCAACATGAGGTTGACATGAATTTGAACTATTAATAACAACCTCATGAGCAACATTAAGAATGATATGTCTATCCACAAGATTATCATGAGAGCAAGAAAACATACCATAAGCAAGTTTCTTAAGATTTATCAATTCTACTTGGCTCTTAAGCATGACATTTTCAATTTTAAGCTGAGCAACAGAAGATAAAGCATCATTACTATTTCTTTGCTCAACTAAAACCCAATCATACCATTGGACCAAATCATCATGACAGCACCTTAGCTTCTCATGTTCTTTGGTCATCTTCTCTAGGCGGCTATTTGTCTTGATGAGTGTCTCCTCCAGCTTGAGAAGCATCTCACATTGTTCCTTGTTTCTTCTCAAAAACTTCATCGAGATCATTTTGTCTCCTTTGTTTTGATTGGTGTAGAATTGGCGAATTTCAATTTCCTATTCTCCCACATTATCGGACTCATTTTCCCTATCATCATCATCATTAGTAGAAGCAATCCAGAAAAAAGTACCTTGTGATAATGTAGATTCATCCTCACTATCATCATGGTCCTACTCATCGTCGCTTTCATCTCCACTATCATTATTAGCAACAAGATATTTATAACTAGTGGGAGACAAACATGTCGGTGAGGTGGATTCATTGTTTGGTTGCCATTGTTCTTGTTCTTCTCCCTTGGACAAGTTAGTAGCACAAGCAATAGAGGGAGTAGAAGCAGTGCATGTGGACTTAAAATATTTCAACTTAATTCTAGTCCATAGATCATGAGCATCAACAAATAAATCACTATCACTACTCATGATGGCAAAATAAGCATTTCTTGACAGAGAGTCAACTATGATGTTGCAAGGATGGTGACTGAGAGATAAACATCTTAGTTCTTTCTTAGAAGGATTTTTACTAATATCAGAGTGAAAAATACTTCTACTAAAAATCTATCTTAGATCAGGATCAATATACATGAAAGCATTATAAATAGAGACAAACCAAGATTTACAATTAGAACCATCGCCTAAAAGAAGTTCTAGAGTTACCTGTTGTGACGACATTGTCAACTCCAGATGGCTAAGCTCACACTGGAGAGGCCTAGCTCTGATACCAACTAAAAGTTCCCTTTGCCCGAGAACAGGACCTGGATGTCGCCTAGAGGGGGTGAATAGGCGAATAAAAATATTACTTAAAAACTGGAAAATTTTACTCTACTCGAAGACTGGATCGCAGTGGAATGAAAGACACTTCGAGTAGGTCGCAGTAGATATGAAGTTCCTGTCTTAAAATACCCTGCACTTCAAAGACAGCTTATACCACAGATATGTATTGAAGTGCAAGTATAAAAACAATTAAGACAACACATAGCACGGAGCAGAGCACACAGACATAGGGATTTATCCCAAGGTTCGACCAAGCCTAAAATGCTTGCCTAGTCCTCGTTGGAGTTAGCCACACCTTGGCTTAGAGTCTGTTTCAACTCCTCCCTCTGTTTGCTTAGATCGGTTAATGCGATAGACAGAGCTTTCCACTATGTCACTTGTTGGTTACAACGACATCACGGCTGCTTACAATCTTCTCGATAGCACTTTGGTAGAGTAACAATGCTCAAGATCTTGCTCTTGCTTTTAGTAGCACTTCCCCTCTCTCTAAAGGCTTATACATACGCCTCTACACAAACAAGAGAGGTATACAAGACAGGGAGATAAAGAATATGATAACTTGATGTATGGACTTGTTCACTACACTTGTGTATTCCAAATGGGCACCTAGGGGTCCATTTATAGCCCCAAAAGAGTCCCTATCTGTTACCCCTTTCCTTGCAAAGAAGATATCAATTCCTAGAAAAATTGCCACTGTCACGGGGGCACCGGACTGTCCGGTGCGCCACCGAACTGTCCGGTGCACCATCGGAAAGTAAGGCAGGAACTGTCACTGAATCACTAATTGGGTGCTTTCAACTTTGGGGGACACCAAACTGTCCGAAGGGGGGGCACCGGACTGTCCGATGCACCTAGTCAACCGATGGCGCTGCTAACATGTCCAAGTAGCCATTGGCCACCTATCACACCAAGTAGCCATTGGCCACCTATCGCACCAGACTTTCCAGTGACCAGCTAGACTATCTCGTGAATTTTAGCCGATGTGGCTGAGCAGAGGCCAATGCTGAGCAGTTCTTGCACAGGGCTTTGGACTATCCGGTGCACACCAGACTGTCCCATGGGTAGCATCGGACTGTCCGGTGCATGCGAGACCACCCCAAGTTTTGGCTCTTCTGATCCATACTTCTCCAACTCTTGTCCAGTTGTTTTCAACTCTTGGGAAGACCTTCCTGTGACTTAGACAAACATAGTTAGAGTACAAATCAATTGACTAAGTCCTAGAAGATTACCACTTCTCCTAGCTTTTCTGTTTCACCTCAAACAGAGCTCTAGATGACACTTTCTCTACAAACATGGTCAGAGAGCAAAATCAAGGTGCCATTTGCATAGGAGAAGGTGTATGCAACAAATTTGACACTCAAACTCGCATACTTAACCTTCTTCATCAGTTTGCCCCTTTTCACCTTTTTTAGGTCGAAGTTGGACTCCAAAACTCCAAGTCTTCATGGCTTGATGTAGTTTGCCATTTATGAGCTCCAACGTCATGCAAAGGTCACACATAACATATCCAAATACAAGAACAACCCATGGTAAAAGCCAGAATGAACTTAGCTCTTTTGGGCTGCTTCCAGGTTCTGGCTTTGACACTACTCCTCCTTCTAGTGACCTTGATCTACATCTTGAGCTTGATCTCAAGCCTTATGACTTACGCCACATAACTATAGATGTTACCTAATTGGTTGTAAGTCATGTCCTTAAGTAGTTATCCTCGATGCACCATAGCTCTTCTCAACTCGATCGACCTTGATTTTGCAAGTCTTCTTCTTCACCCCTGGCTTTGGGTTCCTCGGTCTCCTTGACCTTCTCCCATGCACTCGGTACCTCAAAGCTCTACTTGCTTCCATCCTTGGCTTGATCAGCTGTCTCCAAGATAAGAATACCAAGACTCACTTAAGCAATGTTCTCCATCAGTTGCGATGTCCACAATCATGATCCACTCAGCCTTTGGACCATCACCTTTGTTCACTTGTGTTGAACCATTTATGCTTTTCACTAAGCACTTGTTCAACACTTAGCACACTTATCAGTCCTTTAATTAGGTTGTCATCCAAACCACCAAAACCCACAAGAGAGCTTGCAATCACCCACCATTGAATTTAGTATGGGTTGATAACGCCCTAGGTGTGGTACATGATTAGGGCAATCAGATCTATCAAAGGTGATGGACACTTTTTACCAACATAAAAACTCGGGAGTAGCTGACTCAACTACGTATATATCTCTTGCCTCATGCTTCTGCTTTCTCTTAGACTCATGGGAATCAACGCCCCCAAAGATGTACATGATATCCTAAGTTGGCTATGGGGGCTTGGATTTATCATATGTATCCAAGTCATTTTTCTTGCTTGTCTCGAGTTTCTAGGACTCTAGCTTAGGCAATTTGAGAATCTTTTCTACAAACCCCTTAAGGTGGTGATATTCCTTTGTTTTATGCTTGCCAACTAGACAATAGATGCAGTGTCCTAGAAACTGCTAAAACTTTTTCTTCCCTTTTAGTAAAGGTTCATCATCAAGCCCATGTTCTCCTATTGTAGTGAATCATGGATTAGTTTTCGTTCATGTCCATGTTTTTGGTGGGTCAACCTTTCGTTCCTTCTTTACCCTGTCTCTTTGGAATGAGGACATATGTTGAGGAGCTTCCTCGCTATTGGTGTATTTGTATACAACTTGAAATAAGGATGCTAGAGTAGTCAGGGCATTACATATTAAGGAAAGTTTGAAAATCGGCCAGAAGTGGGCCATGGCTGAAATGGGCTTCAAGGAGCAATTAAGGAAAGTTTGAAATCAACCCTGTATGGGTATTTACCAGGCTGAGTCGGTCGTGTATCTAGTATGTTAGTTTAAAGGATAAGCTTAGAGATAGGAAGACAGCATATGACCTAGGCGCATTAGGGTTAGTAGAGAGTGCAAGTTTCTGGACTATAAATATGTACCCTAGTTCACTCATTAGGGTGATCGTAAATCTTCACACGTTTGCGACCACAAGCTTTTGGCGCACTGCACCCCTGTTTCTAGGGTTTTCCACAGGTAAGTGACATGCCACCCTGATCGCATCTTGCGATCAGGGTGGTGTTGTTCTTACTCATTTATGTTTGTGTATTCTCGTACTAAAGCATTTTTATGGTGAGAAGCATTAGGTATCATAGCGTTTATGCAGTACCATCGGCAATTTCATCATGTATGCACATTGTTTGCCGATTGTAAACGTCTAGTCATCCTCGTGCATGTCTCGAGCATGAGGGCAACACCTTGTTCCATTCCATTGAGTTGATCTAACCTATTGCTGTTAGACTTTGTCTACCAAGGATCTGCTTAATATTTGCATAATTAGGCCCTGCACATGGGTTGGATGTTCTGGGAACATGCTGGATGCCTAGCATCAACTTGAATAGGGATTGTTCTAGGAATTGGCTCCCGCTCGTTCTTAGGCCTCTAATCCGGCTAGCGTCCTATCAGCCTTCACGCTGGCTAGGCCCAGCTACGCGTAGGATGTTTCGATTATGTAGTGAAAGCTTTAACTATAGTAGATTGGATCAACTCGATGAGGGTGGAGCAGTGTTCCGATTGTTGTCATTTCTACATGTCTTTGATACATAGATCTAATCCGATGCCAGGACACAATCGGCTCTTTTCAGCAGATACATCTAGGGAGCTGAACACGGCTCAGACTAACATTTCCATGTTTCTGTTTTTGTAGGAGAACCAATTCTAAACACATAAACACCTTCCTGACCAGGTATATGTCTGGTGGAACACCTAGTGAACTTCAAAGCCATGTCATGTACCAGAACTCGGGCAGTTGATCGAGGGACCGGGGCCCACCAACTTCTATGGAGGCCTCCCTGCTCCTCATGTTGCCTGACGTCTCTCGTCGGTGATTTTCGGACGGAGCTTCTCACATAGCCCTTGATCCCTAAGGCCCTTGCAAAAGACATAGATGGATGTTCCCTGTAGCAAACTAGAGCTGTCAGCTTTCACATTATGCCACCTCTTAATATAACTACATAAGGACTCATGCTCCTTTTGAGGAACTTGTTTACGATTGTATTGAGTCTTTTCTCAATCACAAGTCATATTGAAGTTGTTGATGAATTGACGCATCAAATCCTCCCATGAATCGATTGGACTTAAAGGAAGATTGAATAGCCACTTTTATAGTAGTGCCAAGACACATGGGTAGGTAATTTTCCATGATGGAAGAATCCCTCTTGCTGCATATGATAGACAACTGATATATCTCAATCTAGTCTGATGAGTTGGTACACCCATGATATGACTCCGACAAAAGTGGGCTTGAATTTTTCGGGCAGTTGACTCTGCTTAGGCGACCCATTAATGACTTGAAAATATTAATAGATGCTGAGAGGCCTTCATGAGTCTAATCCTGATAGACTTGATCATAGTTAGTGTCTTCACATTCAACTTCATAACCATCATGATCCTAATGTATAGCATGGGCTTGCTCTATTGTCGATGATATATGTCTAACTCAACATGGCGATCTCCATCACATGGCAGAGTTTAGGCTCAGTCTTGGGTAGGTCGAGCCCCTAACCAAGTCCCATCATGTTGGTTATGTGTGGGAAGAACTAGTGACTTTATTTGTGAATGATTGTGGCTTACCTGTGATTGTTCTAGCTCATTCTAAGTTTGTTCTGCTGAGAGCTCAGGCCAACCAAGACTCAACGTTGGTGCAACCAGAGCCTCGACACACTTGGCCACATAGGCTAGCATGTTATTGATCTAATTCAAGTACTCATGCTTACAAATTGTCCTTGGGTAGAAACAGTGTGATTTTGCCAAGTAGTAGCTTTGTTGGCATAATGTTCTATGTTGGGGTGCCATGAAAGTCCACCATCTAGATCTAGTCATGAATGGACATATACCTCTCTCTCAAGTCTTCATGATTCCTTCTATTCCTGCCAAAATTATTTTCTTCAAGGTTAGATCGATGATCATCTTGATGTCTATCTGCCGAGTTAACCACGATCATTAAGTGGTATTCAAGTAGATCATGTGAGTCTGAGACCGAGTTGGGGTTGGAGTAGCATCTTAAGTCGGACTAGGTCCAAGTCAAGGTCGAAGTTGAGTCCGAGTATGAGTTGACATCATACAATTGTATGAATTTAGATTTCTCGAGATGGAGATTGAATCTTTAGAATCCTTACCAATGGTGCTAGAATTGCTGAAAGATCTAGGATGAGCCTAATATTTCCAAGCGAGTTAGCGATGAATCTCATGGTGCGGAAGATGAATTCATTTCTCGATGCAAAATTCATTGTTGCCATCAACTCTCTATTGATCAGCGTGACCTCCCCTACCTAGCTCCCTGACTTTCTAATATTGTTCAATGGTAATTATACATGATAGTCACATGATCAAAAGTTGAAAATAAAGCCATGGGAGACACAAAGAATTATACATGATAGGTTCGGGCTCTCAATGTGAGATAATTGCATGCGCACTATATGTATACACAAGGCTAGGTTTGTTACCATGGAACTTAAGACTAACTCCAACAAGGACCTCTAAAGGATTTTGTACCATAAATTTATAGGATGGGGTCATCCTCTACATATCCAGCAACGTCATCTAAACGGTCCTCTAAATTTAGAGTATGCTGTTGTAATACCCAATTTGTAAGGAAATATAAAAGGAGAAATTATTTCCTTTATCTATATGTGTGTGTTATTTCTACTCACCATCCCATGTGAACACCTCACTTAAACAAATAAATAAATAACAAAAGACACCCAAAAATAATACATGCATCATGCTGGGATTTTATTTTGTGTGCATTTTGTGACAATATAAAAATAATGTGACAAGAAATATATTAAAGTCTAAAGTGGAATTTAAAATCTAAAAGAAATTCTAGAATTTAGAAAAGAGAAGAAAATACTATACAAATGAGAGAAAAAATAAATATATAAATATATAAATAAATAAAGAAACTATTTTAGACCAGTATTTGAGTTTGTGTATTTAGTCTATATGTGAAACTCACAACAAAAATTCGAATTTCAAATTTGAGATCTAAAGAAATTAAAAGGGAAAACTGAAAAAGAAAAAGAAAAGAAAAAGATGAAACTCGTATTGGGCCACATCCACTCTGGCGGCCCATGTTCTTTCTCTATCGCGCGGCCCGCCCGCCTTAACACATGTCGCACTTACATGCGGGCCTGAGCACCAGCGACAGAAACGGCGCGCGCATAACCCAGTACCGGCTACGCCAACATGCGGGCCCTTCGCGTCAGTCGCTCATAGTCGCGCACCTGCAAACACCGCTTTGTATGACGCGTGGTGGGCTTGAGTGATCAGAGCGTTCTTCTCCAAAGGACCTGCGCACACCTGAACACTGATTTCACCACGCACGTGTCCGGGCCTAGATCTCCAAGACCGTGGAACCTATATCCACGACTGCCATCCGGGAGTTATCGCTCGCCCTTTTTCTCGCGCATCGACCCCTATTTCCGCCGCCGATATAAGCTAGGAGTCGAACCGAAAGGATGGGGAGAGAGTACCGCCGGCATCCTCCACCGTTGAGGGCACTTGGGGATCTGGTGTAGGCCATGAAGCTGCACGGGATCACGTGGAGTGTGTACGACTCATCCTCGGGTGCGATTAGCAACTGGAGCGGGAGGAATCGCTCACTGTCGACCTCGGACATCCGCAAATTCATGTGGCGCCGTGGGCGGAGCTGTAGTGTTGTTAATCCCTAGTATGAACTATCTAATTAGGACCGCCATGTTCTATTCTACGTAAAGGAACTTGCCACGTTAGGAGAAGGGCTTCGAGGTGCTGGATTGGGGCAACTCCGGCTAGCATCCACCGCTGTGTGGGCGGCGCCACCGTCGGCACGGTCAGGGTGGAGAAGATTGCCTTAGGGTCGTCCGATTCTCGTTCAACGGTGGAGATTAGACGACCCATACACTTTCGTTCAATGGATTGTGGATCGTCGATCTTGGATCGGTCGGTCGGTAGGTCGTCACATTATGAGCGAATCGCACAGTCGATTTGGGTCCCAACGATGGGGATTAGGTCTTAGGGATCACGATTCATCCGCTGCGTGATAGCCGTCGGATCTGATCGGACGATTATAATCACAGCGTACCCCTTCGGTTGTCAAATTTGCATAAGCCCCTGGAAAGTAGTGAATCAACATGCCGTCCCTGGCGACTGTGCTCTGTGTCTCGGGTTTCTTGCCCCGAGGCCCCTGCATTTTTCTGTTTTAATGCGCCCAGCCCAGAGAATTAGAAATCAGAGAAAATTTAATTAGAAATGGATTTTTAGTGCAAAAATATTTGCTAGAACTTTTATAAATCATAGAAAAATCATATGAACTCCAAATTAATCCATTCTAGTTCCTATAATTTTATAATATTATTGTTTATCAAATGGTGCCACTATTTTGACATGAAAGCCAAATTAAAAATTATTTTCTAATTAATCTTGTATCCAACACATAAAACACTCAGAAATTCATAACTTAAAATCTATAACTCCAAAATTAATGATTCCTATTCCTACGATCTTATTTTAATTTATAGATTATTATTATGTATTTTGTTTATATGTTTGGTGTGATGTTAATTTCTCCTTTATACTGTGCTTATTTGTATTGTGGCGAGTAGAAGAGCCAGTGGCTGAGGATCCTGGTGCCCAGCAGAAAGAAATTGCTGAGCAGGAGCTCATTGAAGGCAAGTTGTGCCCTTGACCACTTTTTACCCAATAATGTTATTTAATATCACTTATTCAATGCATAGGTTTAATTTTGATGGGACTCAATGGGTTACCCTAGTCTGTTTACCCTTTTACCTTATTACCCCTGAATCATTTAGGTAGTCATGCTATTGCTTTACATGGTTTTGGGTTAATATTTCATTATATCCATGTTCCAATTTTTCTGTTATCTTATTTATGTTCATGTCAAGATCATTATCTTTAATTGGAGCATGGAGCTTAACTTGAGAAACACGTGCCACCACAAGAGAGGAATGGGACCCCTTGGCTGACTAATTAGGAAAGTGTCACACCCGGTTTTTAGAAGGCAAACCGAATGCGAACCATGTACGTGCCAGGATCAGTTATTCACGTACACAGCAGTTACATAACATGGACATCATCACACAGTGCTCAAATAGTATTAAAAGGGAAATTATAGTCGATTACATCATACGTCTGAGATGTCCATATAGTTCTTACAATAAATCAAAGTGCGGAAAAGAAACGTAGATAACGCGGCCTTCACAGGCAGCCGACTGGGGGTTGCCGCTAACCCACGCCTAGAACTCGTCGTAGTCTTGGAACTCCTGGAAGTCTCCTTCCACAGCTTCATTTTCTCCTGAGCAGTGGTTGCAATGCTGACAACCTGGGGGGGGGATTGGTGTGTAGAGCAAGGGTGAGTACACATCAACATACTCAGCAAGCATCCCGTTTGGCTGTAGTGGACTAGCTTTATATGGGGATAAGTCAAGCAGTTACTTTTAGTTGGTCAGGTTATTACTTACTAGTAGAGAGCCAGGTTTTAACATTAACCCAAGTTATTAGCCCAATGTATCCTTTCCAAACGGAAAGAATACCACATACCAATACCATAATCATAATCAGAACCATCAATCTCATTGCCACCTGTACCAAAATATCTCTGATCAAGTATCACTAATCTCTGGAGCTCCCTTGGCCGCTCATAACCGCGAGCACGGCTGATATATCAGTTTCATAACACTCTGCAGAGGTTGCGCACTTTACCCACAAGCCGTGATTCCCTTTCTAGCCCGGGCTTGCAAGACCCTTATTCACTCCCAAGGTGAATGGCTAGGGATTCACTACGAAGCCTTTACAAAGATTCCCCGAGGCTGTAGCCACCCGTTAGGTTTCCTAAATGTACCGCACTCCTCCCCAAGGGACAAATCAACCTTGGCAGAGCGAGCCGCATACACCGAGCCCCATTGACGGCACAACGGCTAAGCGAACTACACCCCGGTTCCTCTAATTATTCAGCTAAGGGCGTCCCATTCCACCCTCATGGTTGCACTGTTTTCCCGGGCGGTCATCCATTGAACAGGTCCTTACGGAGAGGCACTCGAGAAACCGCTCGAGTCCCCTTAAAGGTCACAAATATAATCATAAATAAGAACGGGAAAACAGCGTATCATAGATAATCACATCATGTTCATTGATTAGAGTTGAGCAATAGCATCAAACTAAGCAGTAATAATCCGACCCAAATAGGTAAACAAGGACATGGATAACAAAAGCTAGTCAATCCTTAGGTATAAATGTGTAATGCGGGAGGTGAATTAAAGAATGAATAGGACAGAGATAGGTCAAAGGACACTTGCCTCCACCAACCGACTGCTGCTCAGGGGCTTCTCCTGCGAATTCCTCGGGCTCTTCGACCGGATCGTTCTCTATGCGAGCGCAAACATACATACATCCACATATTTAATACAAAAGAACAGTACACCATACAAGGGAACAAGTAAGCGAATATGCATCAAGTATGACATTCGATATCGCATTTGTTATGGTTAGAAAGAAACGGGAAGGGTCTCGCAGGGGGGGGGGTTAAATCTTATGCACTAATGGTTAGTTACAATTGATTCCTAACAAAAGAATTCTGTTATATATATATACTAATGGGAACCTAATCATTTTTAGTTGATCAACATTGCACGGGATAAACAATTAACTACGTGAATCAACAGCATAACGGAATTTTAAATTAAACTTCCTATTTTCCATAGCATGAACAATGATCAGCCTACCTAAAACAAAGTAATTATGATCACAGAAAGTAAATAAAATAAAATAATAAAAAAATAAAAAAAAACAGAGGGGGGGCAGTTGAACCGGCCCTAGGGCGGTTGAACCGGCCCTGGGCTGGGCGGCCGAGCTGGGGGGGCGCGCGGGGGAGGGCGGCCGAGCTGGGGCCGGGGCGGCTGAGCCGGTCGGCCAGGGCGGCTGAACCGGCCCTGGGCAGGGGGCGCGCGGCCAGGGGGCGCGCGGCCAGGCGCGGCCGGGCGAGCGGCCGAGGGCGGCCGGGCAGGCTGGGGCGCGGCCGAGGCTGGCCAGGGGCCGGCCGGGCGGCCAGGGGGCGCGCCGGGGGCGGCCAGCGGCCGGGCTGGGGGTGGCCAGCGGCCGGCTGGGGCACGGTCGGGGCGGTGGACAAGGAGAGAGGAGGGAGGGAGGGGAGAGGGAGGGAGGAGAGAGGAGGGGCTCACCGGCGATGGGCGGCCGACGGCGAGGGTTGGGGTCGGCTGCAGGGGCGGCGGCTAGGGCAGGGGGTAGGGGCGGCGCTAGGGAGAGGAGGGAGAAAATGAGAGGGAGGGAGAGGGGAATTGGGGAAAAAGGGAGGGGGTGGGGGCGGCTGGGCTGCCAAGGCCCAAGGGGGGGGCGCAGGGGGCTTGGGCCGGCCGGGGTCGGCCCACGGCGCGGGAGAGAGAGAAAAAGAGGAGAGAGGAAGAGAGAGAAAGAAAAAGAAAAGATTATTTCCCTGTTTTTCGAAATCCGATCTTCCTACATGAATGCATTTGCACCTTCAAAGCAATCAAAAGAAATGCAAGGTTCGACATGGTGCATCAAACAACATAAAGTATTTTTAGAGTTTTCTTACACGGGAAATCCAAACCGAATCCCGCTAAAACTTTGGAAAAGGTCAAGGTTTAGCGAGGGAAAAAAGAAAAGAAAAGGTAACGCCCGAATTTTGGCGAGTAAGAAAAGAAAAATTCAACTGCAAAATTCGGGGCGTTACAAACCTATCCCCCTTAAAAGAATCTCGCCCTCGAGATTCAGGGCTGGCTAGCAAAGAGCTCTGGGTACTTAGCCATCAAATCATCTTCACGCTCCCAGGTTGCTTCTTCCTCAGAGTGGTGATTCCATCTGACTTTGCACATTCTGATGGTCTTCCTTCGGGTGACTCTGTCTGCAATCTCAAGAATCTGAGCTGGCTTCTCAACATAGGTCAAGTCCTCCTGGACTTCCAGACCTTCCACTGGCAACTGCCCTTCTGGCACACGCAAGCACTTCTTCAACTGAGACACATGAAAGACATCATGCACAGCTGACAAATTCTCTGGCAGGCTGAGCTGATAAGCCACTTCTCCACGCTTTGAGAGGATCTGGTACAGACCAATGTAGCGGGGTGCTAGCTTGCCTTTGATTCCGAACCTTCTGACTCCTCTGATCGGTGACACTTTCAGATAGACAAAGTCTCCGACTTCAAAACTCAGCTCTCTTCTTCTTGTGTCTGCATAGCTTCGCTGCCTCGATTGCGCTATCTTCAGATTCTCTCAGACCATCTTGATGTTCTCTTCGGCTTCAAGCAAAATATCTGGCCCAAACACTTGCTTTTCTCCAGGCTGATCCCATTGCAACGGAGTTCTACAACTCCTTCCATAAAGCGCTTGAAATGGTGACATCTTCAAACTGGCCTGGTAACTGTTGTTATAGGAAAACTCTGCATAAGGCAATCGCTTGTCCCATCCGGACTGATCTTGCAACGCACAGGCTCTCAACATGTCTTCAAGAATTTGATTGGTTCTTTCAGTCTGACCATCTGTCTGCGGGTGATAAGCTGAACTGAAATTCAGATGTGTGCCCAAGGCTTCATGCAACTGCTGCCAGAAATGAGAGGTGAACTGCGTTCCTCTGTCTGACACTATCTTCTTTGGCACACCATGAAGACAAACGATCCGAGACATATACAGTTCTGCCAATACTGCACTGCTGTAGGTGGTCTTGACAGGTATGAAGTGGGCTGACTTGGTCAAACGGTCCACTACTACCCAAATAGAATCGTAGCCGGCTCGGGTGCGAGGCAATCCGACTATGAAATCCATACCGATTTCATCCCATTTCCACTGAGGGATCTGCAACGGTTGCAACAATCCAGCAGGTCTCTGGTGTTCTGCCTTAATTCGCCGACAACTATCGCACATAGCCACATGCTCTGCAATTTCCCTCTTCATTCCGTACCACCAAAATTTCTTCTTCAGATCCTGATACATTCTCACTGCCAGGGTGAATCGAATAAGCTGTCTCATGAGCTTCCTTGAGAATCAACTCCCGAATAGACTGGACATTGGGAACACACAAGCGGTCTTTGAACCATACCACGCCTTCAGCATCTTCTCGAAAATCTTTGCCTCTGCCATCTAGAATCAGTCGCCGAATCTCACTGATCTTCTCATCATTCTTCTGCGCTTCTTTGATTTCGCGCTCCAAGGTAGGTTCCAATTCAACTGTGACTCCTCGCGAATTGTTCAGAAATCCGAGACTCAACCTGTCAAACTCTTTGGCCAGCTCATAAGGCATCGGACGAGCGACCATCAGATTGACTTGACTCTTTCTGCTCAAAGCATCTGCCACTACGTTTGCTTTGCCTGGATGGTAATGGATCTCCAACTCATAGTCTTGATCAGCTCTAACCATCTTCGCTGCCTCATGTTCAATTCTGACTGAGTGAATATGTACTTCAGACTCTTGTGATCTGTGTAAACATCGCATTTCTGCCCATACAGATAGTGCCTCCATGTCTTCAGTGCGTGAACCACTGCTGCCAACTCTAGATCATGGATTGGGTAATTCTTCTCATGAACCTTCAGCTGTCGGGACGAGTAAGCCACAACTCTTCCCTCTTGCATCAACACGCATCCCAAACCTGTGTAACAAGCATCACAGTACACAGAGAAGGGCTTGTGCACATCAGGCAAGACTAGGACAGGCGCTGTTGTCAACTTCTCTTCAGCGCTTCAAAGGCTTCTTGGCATTTCTGGGTCCACTTGAACTCAACCTTGTTGCCTAGCAACGCTGTCATTGGTTTCGCAATCTTCGAAAACCCTTCAATGAATCGCCGATAATATCCGGCCATTCCAATGAAGCTCTTGATTCCTCGAGCATCCGTTGGCGCTTTCCAGTTCAGAATGTCTGCCACTTTCTTCGGATCCACAGCCAATCCTTCCTTGTTGATTATGTGACCCAAGAACAGGACTTCACTGATCCAGAACTCACACTTGCTCAACTTTGCATACAACTGGTGCTCTCGCAACCTCTGCAATACCATCCTCAAATGATCTGCATGCTCTTCTTCACTTTGAGAATAAATCAGAATGTCATCAATGAATACCACCACAAACTTATCAAGATAATCCATGAATACACTGTTCATCAGATTCATAAAGAAGGCTGGTGCATTGGTCAAACCAAAAGACATCACTGTGAACTCATACAAACCATACTTGGTAATGAATGCCGTCTTCGGAATGTCCGAAGGTCGGATCCTGAGCTGATGATAACCTGACCTCAGATCAATCTTGGAGAACACACTGGCTCCTCTCAAATGGTCAAACAGATCTTCTATTCTGGGCAAGGGATACTTGTTCTTGATCGTGACTTCATTCAAAGCTCGATAATCGATACACATCCTTTTGGTGCCATCTTTCTTCTCCACAAACAAGACAGGGGCGGCCCAAGGCGAGGTGCTTGGCCGGATGTAACCTTTCTCTGACAGCTCATCAATCTGCTTCTTAAGCTCAACCAACTCTGGTCCCGATATTCTGTAAGCTCTCTTAAAGATGGGGGCGGTTCCAGGAAGAAGCTTTATGGCAAACTCAACTTTCCGCTCTGGTGGCATACCCGGTAAGTCCTTTGGAAACACATCTGGGAATTCAGACACAACCTTGATACTCTCAATTGGGTCTACTTCACTGCTATCGACAGCCATCTGATAACAACTTCTTTTCTTTGGCTCAGGCGGGACTAACTCGGTCACCACTTCCTCTCCTAGTGGGGACACCAACTTGATTGTCCTCTTATCACAACTGATAACTGCCTGATACTTATCTAGCCAATTCATCCCTAGGATGACATCTATTCCCTGAGTACCCATTACTATAAGGTTAGCGGGAAACGCTATCCCCCTTATTTCCACACTTATATTCAAACATATGCTATCAGCTCGAATTCTACCACAGCTGAGTCAATTTGAATGGGGGTTGACATGGTAGTAATTGGAAGATTATGTGCTTCTACCATGATGCAGTAATGAAAGAATGCGTTGCTCCAGTATCAAATAACACTTCTGCAATATGGGAATCGACTGGGAACATACCTACTGTCATGCCGGGGGTCTCCTGAACTGCTTCAGCCTCCAAGTGGTTCAATCTTCCATGGTTATAGCGCTGCTGAGGGCGGTTGCCTGCTCCAGGCTGAGACGCATTCTGCTTCGCTGGGGCATTGGGGCCTGACTGCTGCTGGGCTGCCTTCTTCGGACATTGCATCCCAGTGGCCTTGCTCTCCACAGTGGAAACATGCTCTGTTTCCAACCTGAGCTGGTGTGCCTGATTGCTCTGCTGGGTTGCGGGGGCAGGAAGACGAGGTGTCTGCTGATTCTGCCTCTGAAACTGACCTCCTGACTGATTGCTCTGACGGTTCTGGTACTGATGCTGAGGATACTGCCTTTGGAACTGCTGATACTGCTGACGCTGCTGATGCTGCTGAGGTGGACGCTGGTTCTGCCTGAAATGCTGAGGTTGATTGCCTGAAAAACGAGGACGGCTGCTGCTTCCAGGCTGGGGTCCACTGATCTTGCGCTTACGATCCTCCATCTCCTTACGCTTCCTTTCTGTCATGATTGCTCTGTCAATCAGGTGCTGGAATGTCGGGAAGGTGTGATTCATCAGTTGGTACTGCAGAGGGTCAACCAAGCCTCTCAAGAAACGGTACTGTCGCTTGGCGTCGGTGTTGACATCTTCGGGAGCATAGCGAGACAACTGCAGAAACCTGTCTCGATACTCACTGACAGATGATGACCCTTGCTTAAGGGCCAGGAACTCCTCCTTCTTCACTGTCATCAGACCTGCAGGCACATGGTACTGACGAAAGCTACCTCTGAACTCTTCCCAGGTGATGGTGTCGGGGTTGGCATGGGTGGCGAGGTAAGACTCCACCATGATTGGGCTGCTCCTCTCAACAGACGGGGACCATACAAGACTTTCTCCCTGTCATCACACTGAGCGGTATGCAACTCCCGCTCCACAGTGCGCAGCTAATCTTCAGCATCCATGGGGTCAGAAGAGTGAGCGAACGTTGGTGGATGGCCTCTCATGAATTCAGCACGCTTGTCTCTGGGCATCTGAGGCATCTGAGGCTGGGGTGGTGCTTGCTGCTGTTGCTGCTGCTGCTGCTGAATGGCGGCCAGAGTCTGACCGATGGCTTGAACTGCCTGAGTCTGCATCAGAAACATCTGCTCAATCGACATCGGGGGCAGGGGCGGCAGCTGCTGCTGCTGAGCGCCTCATCTTGCTGACCGGCTTGCTCCTGCTGAGCACGCCTTCCTCCTCTACGCCTGTTCTCTGACATCTGCAGAACGCAACCACAACATCAGAACTGATCTGGCAAATCTTGCAGCATAAGAAAAGAGTATAGAATTCTCCAATCAGCACTGAACAGATGAGCATCTTCACTGATCTCCAACACAGACCACACAGCTTCTCAGATAAAGAGGAAAGTGGAATAAAGGTTTCCCAACTATATAACTAACTCCATTAACATAATGTGTAAACCAAAATGCAGGGGATACCCACACTCTGGTGACAATCATTACAAAGATCCAAACCAAACATAGTTCATCATGACAAACATAAATGCACAGGATATAGCAAACTACCCTGTCTAACTAAGACTAACTAAGACCGAGATTAACGCTAAGACTGAAGCTTCTATGTATATATATATTTCGTATTAATTACAAGATCCAACTCTAACGAGCTATGGTTCTAGATTTATCTTGGTCTTGCAGTCGGGATTGCCATAAGACTGGCGTCCACGCCGAGGTGAGCGGTACGGTGCTGAGTCCCGACGGGAGCGGGGGAACCATCATCCAGGTGACGACGCTCCGCGCGCTCAGCCCGCAGCAGGGCGATCTCAGCACGAGCCCTACTCAGCTCGTCTAATGCATGGTCCAGCTCCGTGTTTAGCACGGCGGCTAGGTTGACTGTGCTGCTCAACCTAGGATTGTCCTCACCAGCAGGTGAAACAATCACGCCTCCTGTGCTGCCAGATGGACGGCGAGGGTAATACTTCAGGTCGAGACCGTCAGCTACCCCACCGAGAACCGAGCAGTAGTGCGAAAGCGCACGCCGTGCAGCATCCTGCATGGCTGCCTCAGCTGAGTCCCGCTCAGAGATAGAATAGTGCTCTGAGCAAGCCTCCGCGCCCTGGAGACTGTTCTCCGGACGGCGCACCAAACAGGTCGCCTCCCAGCGGTCCGGGTAGACCCCGCGACTATGCTGGTAGACCACACAGCGATACTCGATGGACCAAGTACGCCGGTCAAGTGCCCGACGTAGCAGGGTGTCGAGCGCGTCGTGGAAGTGATACCCGCGAGCAGCGTCGCGAGTGATGGGTCGAGCAACCCATCCTTCCGGCTCATGGCTAGAGAGGTCGAGGTCGTGGCTCGAGCTGTCGTCGCCACCTCCGTCGTCTGGGTCTCCTCCAGCAGCTACTCAGAAGCTGGGGCGCCCAGTGGTGGTGCAGGGGGCGCCTCCAGGGGAAGCACAGGAGAGCAGCTCCTCACAAACTCTATCTCCTGATGGAGCGAGAAGGAAGAGCCTGCTGCTCCTGTCGTCGACGTTCCTGCTCCTCATGCAGGCGGTGGTGCAGTCTCTTCAAGTGGCTGGACTGTCCGGCCACGGGACGGCGAAGCGGACGCTCAGCAAGGCGGGAGGGTAAGAAGGGGATGACGGACTTTCGTGCAGTGTGTCTAAGTCGAGCCATCTACAAAAGACATCGCAAGCAAAAGGGTGAGAACAGAATTAATATGACCAGCAAGTAATGAACCATAAATAAATGAAGGATCAGAATAATAATGAATCATAAATAAATGAAGGATCAGAATAAAACAAAATTTTCAGCAAGGTATAATATATAGTAGAACATAGATTTGGTCAGTAGGACCAACTTTTGAAGGGATATCA